>BJCM01268083.1:0-21790 GCA_018326385.1 Flaveria bidentis
ATTTACAACTCTGCACTGAGGCTAATCGTATTTTAAAACAAAATGAGTGCAGTTTCAAAGAAAAAATAGAACTTTTGGGAAAACAACTAAGGGAAACCGAGGTTTTTGCATTAAATCAAGCAAATGACATAAAGTTTTATTTAAATTCTTTGGAAGAAACGAAAAAGGAAAAAAGCAGTTTTAGAAGTCGAAGTTGAATCTTTAAAACAAAAACTTCATAGTTTGGCTAGTTCTTCTCACATAGTTCAAAACTTAGTGAAAGAACGAAATAATGGGCAAGGTCTGGGTTATAAAGTAGTTCCGCCACCACATGCAGTCCTTTTGAACTCTAAATGTAGACCAATCAATAATAATTCAGTAAAGGATCATGTGGTGTCCACTCCTCTGGTTAGTGATCCCGATTCTATGAGCAAATCTATAAAAATTATCACTAAACAGAAGAAATCTACTTTGAAATCAATAGAGAAGATGCCTATTGAAAATTTAGATGATCAAATTGAAAAGATTAATTTAAAGTCAGGTTCATATACGTCTACTCCTGAACCCAAAATGACTAAACCAATTAACCAAAAACGTGTTACTCATCAAAGTACAAATAAATTAAAAGTTAAAGATGTTCAAAATGTTAAAACAATTAATTTTGTTAAAGAAGCTGAAACATCTAAAAGAGAAGTGATAAAACCCAACCAGACAAATCTCACTCCCTTACCAAACTCAACACCACATAAAAATTTTCTTCAATCTATAGAAGGGAGATCATGCTACAGTTGTGGAAAACGAGGACATATCTCTCCTAATTGTCCTTATTATTAGACGCCCAAAAAAATTGAACTTTATGATGCAAAACCAAGTTTTTCTAAAATGAGATCTAATACTCCAACTAAGAGTATTAGTGAACCTAAAGTTCAAACAATAAGCCAGTCATCTGTTTATCACAAACAGACCTTACACAAAACTGGCTTATGGAAGATAAAATCAAGTAATATGTCTGATAGTGAGGAAAATAAGAAGAAAGAAATGCCCTCATCCTCTAAAGGATAGTGGGTTGAATTCATGATGTGTGATTCCTCTGGGTCACCCAAGCCAGTTAAGGCTTGGGTCCCAAACCTGACCTAATTAATTCCTTTGAATGTGCAGGGTGTCCGCTATAGCGCTATCATAAATACCTGGATTATTGATAGTGGGGCGTCTAGGCACATGACTGGGAATTTGTCTCTCCTTTTCAATGTCAAACAAATTAAAGGGGTACCTGTATCATTTTCTGGGAATAAGGGATGTTACATCACCGCTCAATGCGAAGTGGGAAACGAGAAAGCGAAGTTTGACAAGGTCAACACGTTCAACAACTACAGAATAACTTGCTTTCAGTCTCCTAGATCTGTGATAAAGGATTCGAACTTGTGTTTGACAATAAGAAGTGCTACATGTTGAAGAAGGATTATGTTATCCAGGAGGATAAAGTTCTAATGTCAGCTTCAAGATATAATGATCTGTATGTGTTGGTTCTATCAAAGACTCCACAACTGAGACCACTGTGCAATGCTTCTTGACAAAAGCAACAGAGAAGGATTCAGTCTCCTGGCATAGGAGAATGGGACACATTAATCCTAAGAAGATGAATCATCTGGTACAGAATGATTTAGTGAATGGAGTAAATGTCAAGAATTTCCAGCTTCTGGATTTTTGCGTAGTATGTATGAAAGGGAAACAGTTCAAGAAGCCTCACAAGGCAAAGAAATTTAATTCTATCGATATTCCTCTTGAGCTTTTACACATGGATTTGTTTGGCCTGGTAAGCACAAAGAGTATTGCTGGAGATCAATACTGCCTTGTAAGTGATGATTACTCAAGATTTTCTTGGGTGATGTTTCTGAAATTCCAAATCAGAGACTTTTGAATCATTCAAACATCTAGTAACTACTTTGGAATCACTCTACAAGCTGAAAGTAAGACAGATTCGATCAGACAATGGAATAGAGTTCAAAAATCAGTGGATGGAGGCTTTCTGTAGAGAGAAAGGAATTGCACATCAATTTACGTCTGCCTACACTCCACAGATGAATGGGGTTGCTGAAAGAAAGAATCGTAGCTTGATAAAGACAACAAGAACAATGTTAGCCGACGATAAACATCCTATTCAATTTTGGAACGAGGCAGTGGAGAATGCATGCTAAACTCTCAATCGAGTCATGGTGGTCAAACGTCATGGTAAAACATGTTATGAACTGCTCCAGCGACGTAAACCAAACTTGGAGTATCTCAAACCATTTGGTGCACCGTGCATGTTGTTAAAGAAAACTCAGACTGGGAAGTTTAGTGAGAAGGCAAAAGAAGGTATCTTTCTCGGATACAGTATACCAGACAAGAGAGTTTATAACAACTCAACGGGTCAGGTAGAAGTGTGGTGCAAATTTTGATGTTCAAAGATACACCACCCCCTGCTGGAAAAGGACCCTCCTTCTTCTTTGACTATGATGGATTTTTTAAGTCCTCCAACCTACCTACCTCTCATCCTGATGGTGAGTTATCTGCTACAATGATGTACGACGTTCTGAACACTCCTCCACAAGACTCGACACCATCGGTTCCATTAGACGATTCTTCTAGTCCTTCAGGGGGAGAGATTGAAGTAAGTGACTCAACCTCTGATGATGAAGCAATTGAGACTGCAAATAATTAGAATTAAGGTGATTGGCACTAAATGGGTGCTGAAGTGTAAGAAAGATGACCAAGGGGTTATAATTAGAAATAAGGCTTGGCTTGTGGTTCAAGGGTTTCGACAAGTCGAAGGCATAGACTACAATGAAGTGTTTGCACCTGTGGCAGGGATGGAAGCAATTCGTATCTTTCTAGCCTATGCATCCTACATGAAGATTAAAGTTTATCAATTATATGTAAAAAGTGCATTCCTTCATGGTGAAATCCGTGAAACAGTCTACGTCAGTCAACCAAAGTATTGAGGATCCTTATCATTGGGATAGAGTTTATAAACTGGATAAGGCTTTTTATGGGCTCCATCAAGCCCCTAGAGCCTAGTATGAGAAACTCTCAACTCATCTAGTGAAACATGGTTTTCGTAGATGAGTTATTGACTACATGTTATTCATCAAAGAAAAGGATAGTGATTTACTACTGGTACAGATATATGTGGATGACATAATCTTCGGTTCCAAAAATGAAGAATTATGTAAAGAATTCGAATTTGTAATGAAAGCAAAGTTTGAGATGAGTGCCATGGGGGAGATAGAAGTTCTTTCTTGGATTACAGGTGGACCAGACACCAAAAAGAATCTTCCTGCATCAGTCCAAATATGTAAGAGATATCCTCAGTCGATTCGACATGGAGAATGCTACGAATGCCGGAATTTCACTTGCCACGAACCATGATGTGGCACCCGACAAAAATGGTGATCTGGTTGATGCCACCATGTACAGAGGAATGATCGAATCTCTAATGTACCTCACAACCTCGCGTCCTGATATTATATATGCCACGTGTCTTTGTTCCAGATATCAGGCAAAACCAAAAGTAAATCATCTCATTGGAGTTAAAAGGATTTTTCGTTATCTGAAGGGTACTCCAACACTCGCGTTGTGGTATCATGATGATGACTTTGAGCTTATAGCGTATAGTGACTCTGACTATGGTGGTTGCAAGATGATTTACAAGTCAACATCAGTGGGATGTCAGTTCTTTGGTAGACGGTTAGTCACTTAGCAGTGTATGAAGCAGACATCAATTGCTCTGTCAACATGTGAAGCTGAATATGTTGCTGCTACAAGTTGTTGTTCGCAAATCATTTGGATTCAACAGCAAATGCGCGACTACGGTTTGAAATTTTCTAACACCCCTATCTTTGTTGATAATTCTGCTGCAATTATTGTCACCAAAAATCGGGTCCAACACCTGAAAACAATACACATCAGTATTAAATATCACTTAATACGTGACTGTTTTGAAAAACAATTAATCAATGTTGTTAAAATTAATACGGATTTTCAACGCGTCGACCTTTACACAAAAGCATTTGACAAACCTCGGTTTTTATATCTTTTAGAGGTTAATGGCGTGAAAAAGAAAAGTAATATGATTCAAGAAAAAGAAAGTTTTTAGTCCGATAAGTATTTTCTTAGTTTATTATTTATTTTCTTTTATTTTATTTTTCTGTCTTTTAAAATCAAAAAACACAAAAAGATTTTCGATCTTAGAATTTTAGGGGGAGAATAGTTTAGTTTAGTATTTACTTAGTTGCAGTATTTACTTAAAAAACGAGGGGGAAGGCAGATTAGCTGAAAGAAATGAAATCAAATCTGTGATTTTGATTCAAAGTTTATGAAAAATGATAGTACACAGGGAACAAATTGGTTGGGACTTTAAAAGGATTTAAGTGCTCAAAATGATAAATTCAAACTACAAGTCTGAGAAGTCTAAGCACAACAAAAGAAAAATGATAGTAAAACTAGTGTGCTACTGAGATAACATAAAACAAGTAGACCTAGAGGTTGCTAGTTCATTATATGATATGTAGGTAGATTCAACACAATAGATGAGTAGACTTCATTGGTGAATTAAATTCAAACTAATTTGTTCAACTTGTTGTGGGTTCTCATCTTATCTCTGGTTAACACAATCAACGCATTTCTAATAAGGGGTGACGAGCAAAATAAACGCCACAAATGTGTGCGGATGACCATAAAAATGAGCAATGCATATGGAAAAACTGCTAAGAGCAATCAAGCTAATGACTAATGTTGTTGGTGCGTTATGTGCAAAAGAAAAACGAATGCTCTAACAAGAAGATAGGTTGTGTGCCTCTCTACTGTGCGATGGCACTGACCTGAGAATAAGGATAACCGAAATATTCTAGAATTCATTGTTGTTTGCGCCTCTCTGCTGAGCGATGGCACTGACCTAAGGCTTGGCATCTCTTTGAAAGCTCTTAGAATAGTTTCTTCTTGTCAAATACCCGTAGACCGCTCAAAAATCTCCTGAGTAATGTTGATTACCATATAAGCGTGGGATCCACAAATGCTTGTTGAAATAATTAAACCTAACTCATCACCAATGTGAGTCAAAAATCTGTATATGAATTTAAGTGAACAAATATACTGACAATCATCATGGCAGCAACTCTTGACAGTCAAAATTATTGTGTGCATCTTATAGCTCTAGTATGATTTCTTGAAAGTTCTATTGACTCTTACACAAAACACGAATCTAGCATCAAAGTGCATATTAAAAGGGGTCCCAAATGATTATGATATACTGTATGATTCCATAATGAATCTTTCCAGAAATGATCAAATTAACTTGAAGCTGTTTTGCTCAGGAAGTAAAATCGGTTAGATGTATTCTAAAAGGTTTCCATCCATCTCAAATCCAAAACCACAAAAAATATGTCTTGTTTTCTTTTAAATTTCAAGTTGTTTTCTATTTTCTAGTCTTTTGTTGCGTAGATGTCGGACTATACAATTAGATGAAATCTATGAATCACTCACTAAAAGTGGTCACATCTGAGGTGACCAATCGGTTCTAAACTAAAAGGATCATGTCTGAGGTGACCAATCAGTTCTAAACTAAAAGGATCATGTCTGAGGTGACCAATCAGTTTTAAACTAAAAGGATCATGTCTGAGGTGATCAAATGATGTTAAATTAAAAGGGTCATGTCTTAGATGATCATAGGTCATAATGTTATATATCAAAAGTTAAAATTTGAAGTGTTTGAAAGTGTATGAGGTCAAACTCATAAGTATGAGCCAATCGCACGATTGAATCATAAGAATGAGCCAATCGCACGTTTGAACCATACGTATGAGCCAGTCACATGATTGGACCATGAGTATGAGACAACCAAGCGATTGGATCACAAGATTGTACCAATCGTACGAATGGATGGAGTATAAGCTAGTCGCATGACTCAACCCAAGTCGCACGAATGAAGCATGCGTATGGGTCCAGTCGCACGACTGAAATTTAAAACAATATAAATAAAGAGGTCAGTCGGTCGTAACCCTTACCACCCTTCAAAACTCTCCGAAACCGCCCATACGCACATACTCTGCCAAATTGTTGATCGTTGTGATTACTGTCATTTGTGATACTAACTGATTTCCTACTCATCTATAGGTACTTTGCAACTGAAGTTGGCCAAAATAAATGGATTAATCAAACCCTAAATGTCCTAAATTGTTAAGATGAATAACCGGGACAATACCCTAAAAGTAGACCACTTAAATGAACATAAAATTTGATTTAAAGGATATTAAGTGCTATTTCAAGTCCTTAAGAATCTAATGAGTCTAAACACGAAGTCTAATATAAAGTTTTGACAAAGATTCAGAGTTAGAGTGTCGAACAGAGCAAGATGCGAATAGACACTCCATATGAACCTCAGTCGCACGATTGAGCCAGACGCACGATTCAATCGCACAAGTGAATCAATCGGTGACTCAGTCACACGACTGACTCAACCGCATGGCGTAGCATACGACTAAGTTCAGTTGCAGACTCAATCGCACGACTAAACTCAGCCGCAGGCTCAATCACATGACTGAACTCAGTCGTATGGTTCAATCGCATATTGAACCAGTTGATCAAAATCAATTAAAATTCAAATGTCATCTCTTATGCACAAATATAATGTATATGTTTCTTGTGTTGCAGTAATATGGCTGATAGATGGACAATGAGCACCAAGCACAACATTTGTGCTCATCTCGACGCTACTTCACGGAATGCCTTTGAGTTCACTGGGATTATTGTCTTCCTACGTAGATCGAGGATCTACAAGGCCATCTCTGCTCCATGCACACCATACTGATCTATACACTAGGTCTTCTAGGAAGGTGCCTCGGTTGATAGGTCCGTTGAGCCCCACTGTGTGAGGACGATGCCTACCCAACCGATCTATACACCAGGTCTTCTGGGAAGGTTCCTTCGGACAAGAGATTAAGATTACTGAAGATGATCTAAGGCGAGTCTTGGATCTAGGTGAGGATGGTGCCTACCCAACCAAACTGCATCCCCTAACTGCTTGAGGATGCTTTCTGAGGATTAAGTATGCTGGGGACATCAACGCTGGCGTACTGAACAAGAGAAACATGTGCCCCCAATTCAAGTACTTGGCACATGTGATCTTGAAGTGCATAGCCTCCAAGTGTGGAGGATTTGACGAGATGTCCGACCAAATCTAGAATGCATACGTCGCACTGATGTTAAACCACCCATTCAGTTGCTCTCACATGATCTTCTCCTACTTGATAGAAAGGAAGAAAATGATGTTTTGGACAGAGATGGGAATAATGCTATGCAATTGGGTGGTGGTATGGATGATGTAGACTCACAAGAAGCTAATTAGGATATGATACTGAATGTATAATACATTGATGCTCATTGGCTTCAGAGAAAGATCTTCCAAGCTTATGGACAACAGATTGATCCACAACAGAGCCAAAAGCTTGCTGAAGAAGTACTAAAGATCCTAGAAGAAGGTGATGACCGTGAAGTTGAAACTAAGCTCCTAGTGTATCTGTAGTGTGATATATTCAGCCTGGTCAAGTATCTTTTAAGGAACTGATTGAAGATTGTGTGGTGTACACGTCTGGCAAGAGCTGAAGACAAAGAAAAGAGGAAATTGGAAAAAAGCATAAGAGAATTTGCAAGGGATCGTATGAAGGTCTGTGAGCTATACTCCTGAGGAAGGTGAGATCATTCATGATCTGACAGACGAGTAGCTTGCTGATATCTTCAGATTAAATCCAGATGAAATTATCCAAGATGCTCCAGAAGTTGATGTTTTAAGTGATGAGGAGCTACGGGATGTAGATGAAATAGAGATTAAGGATGTAACAACTGATCACTATCCTGAGTACACTGTCCCTGATGGCAAAGTTATCCCAACTCGGGTGAAACTTTTGGTAGTGATACATTTGATAAGTTGGAGGACGGGAGAAGCGGTCATATTGTTGAACAAAGAAGGGAAGATAGAGACTATCAGGGTATTTGACCCAATGTGGCTTACTAACTTGTTTGCTGATGAGGTTTACACTTTATACAAGTGGTCACTGTTCTATGACATGCAAGATATTTTACCTTAGGAGTATAGCTCAATACCCCAACCGCGAACGCAATGTCAGGTCGGGTTAGCGTTAGGTATATCAAGCTCCCAACAATCTTCATGTACTTAGTCACATCTTCAACTTCTTGACCTTCATCAAAGTATAACTTCAAATTAGGTTCAATAGGAACTGTAAAAGGATTTGATTCATTCATACCAAACTTCACAAGAAGATCACACGTATACTGTTTCTGATGTAGTAGGAGCTCACTTTCACCATACTTTACTTCCAAACCAAGAAAATATTGGAGTAGACCAAGATTCTTCATTTTAAATCTTGTCTCCAAATTTTCTTTGAATTGAGCAATAACTTCATCAAGATCTCTTGTTATTATCATGTCGTCTACATAAACAAGAACCATTGCTACCTTTGACCCCAATTTTTTGACGAACAAACTTTGTTGATACATGTGTTCCTAGTTTATGTGCTTAAATATAAAAGTCATTCATGTCTTACATATGTGTAATGTGATGATATAATGAAGTATGATATATGCCTTGATGTTTATTTATCTTTGATTCATATGTATGAACTTCTTATGTAGGTTTGAGGTTGTTGTACACAATTCTAAGTCAATAATGATTGAGAAATGTGTTCAATTTAGTCAGGTGATTATTCATGCTAATAGACCATACTTATGGACCATACGCATGAATGAATCATACTTATGAATCAGTCGCACGACTGAACCAGGAGACTGGACAGTCGTATGATTGAGACATAAGATTGACTCAGTCGCACGATTGAACCTTCAGTCGTGTGTATGACTCGATCGCATGAATCAGTCGCACGACTAAACGATGCTAATGGTTCAGTTGTACGAATGAAAACTACAAACCTATAAATACCACTTAATTCGTGGAAAAAGAAAAACACGAAGAACACTTGGAGAGATACTTCGAATATACATAAACCCTAGCCGTCCAGAGCGTCCAAGATAGCCAATCCAACTTCATAGTTCGACCTTGAGAGATTCCAACTCATTCTTAACGTTTAGTTCATTTTTATATCGATCAGATTATCGTTCTCACTGATTGGATCGCCAATCAAATAGGATTCCGCACTATTTGATCTGGTTTCACGCAGAATCCATTAGTACTCTGTACGTACATGGTCCCTAACAAACTTGCATCAACATTGTGCTTCAGAACCCATTTTGTTCCAAGAACTCGGTGATTTTCCCATACCAAGCACGGGGTGACTGCTTCAAGCCATAGATTTAATGGGTTTAACATCAAAAGGAAGTGGGACCAATTCCTATGTTTGGTTGCTGATAAGTGCAGCCATTTCAGCTTCCATTGCTGCCATCCAACCTGCATTTTGGCTCGCCTCTTTAAACGATTCTAGTTACTTAAACTCTTCTTCAACTATTGCTATGTTAGCATAAGGTGGATTTTGTTTTCGAATCCTCATTGAGCGTCGGGGAACATGAATCGAAGATGAAGGCTCTACAACACCATCGTCATGTTGTTGTTGTTGTGTGGTATTAATGCTTTCACCTTCTTCTAGCTCCTCTTCATCAAATTTGAGACTTATTTTAGAAGCTTGAAGATCTTCTCGTAATCTCTTTGAGTCAGGCAATAGTTCTTTCTCGGTAGACCACCAAGAAGAGCTCTCATCAAATACTACGTTACGTGACACATAGCATTTACCAGTTAACGGATTACAACATTTCCACCCTTTCCTTTGCTTATCATAGCCCACGAATATGAAGCGGATAGCTTTTTTCTCGAGTTTGTGCCTGAGATTATTAGGTACAAATACATAACAAACACACCCGAAGACTCGAAGATGACTTGCAGTGGGTTTTTCATTGTACAGCTTCTCATAAGGTGACATGTAATTCAGGCCTTATTGGGATAATCGATTAATCAAATAAGCTGCAGTCTTCATTGCTTCGGCCCAGAAATGCCTTTGAGCATTCTTCCCATGTAGCAAAGCTCCTGTCACTTCTGCAACATGTCGATTCTTCCGTTCCAAGACACCATGTTGTTGTGGTGTGTAGGAACACGTAAGTTGTCACTTGATTCTACATTCTTCCAAGAACTTTTGAATTCTTGAGACAAATACTCACCACCATTATCAGATCGTAGGGTCTTAATTCGCCTCCCTGTTTCTTGTTCTGCCATTAAACGAAATTCCTTGAATTTGGCCAACGTTTCTGAATTTTCCTTCATGAAGAACACCCAAACGAACTGTGAAAAGTCATCAATAAACTCTACCATAAAATACATACCTCCAATTGATTGTTGTTTCACTAGACCAAAAACATCAGTATGAACCAGGTCGAGGGGCTCCTTGGACTGATACGTGGACTGACTATAAGGTTGCTGATGGGCTTTACCATACTCGCAGCCTGCACATACAAGGTCTGGTTGTATGTTTAACTTAGGCAACCCATTTACAGCATTATTGGTCATCATTCGGCCCAGTTTGTCATAGCTAACATGCCTTAGGCGCATATGCCACATATCCACATTCTGATTGTTCTTCGTCTTCTCAGTGTAAGCGGACTCTGCTGAGAGCACATAAATTGTTTCCTTTTTGTGACCTTCAAGAACCGGTATTGATTTCGTTTTGAATTTATTAAAAACCTTCACGTCAGTCGGAGTGAACAACACATACTTTCCACATGCCGTCAATTGTGGAACCAAAAAGAGGTTCTTCTTCATCCCAGGGACGTGGTACACAAACTTCAAGGTGAGATCTTCACAATGTGGATCGGTAGGGAATACTACACCACCCACATGCGCGATTGAATATCGTGAATCATCTGCAATCACCACTACTCTACCGCCACTATACTTCTCTGGGTTAACAAGCCTACTCTTCTCGCCTGTCATGTGATTCGAGCATCCCGAATCCACGATCCATTGATCCAGTTTATTAGTTTGTTGTTTGGTAGTAGCTGCGAGTGCAGTAGTTTCCACATCAACAACCACAAAGGCTTCAGCATCCCATGACTCCTCAAGTTGAACAGAGGTAGAATTACCTTCCTCTTGTGGCTTGGTTCGACAATTACGAGCTATGTGGCCTTTACGTCCACAATTGTAACATTTAAGCGGGAGACGCTTACCATGTTGACGTGGTTTCCTGTCACCGTTGAGATCTTCTTTCTCCTGTAAATGACCTTTCTTTTCATCAGAAGGATTCTTGGTCTTTACCCATGGCTTACTAGACCTTTGTGACCCATGGTTTCTCAGTTTACTACGTTCAGCATAGAGAGCTGCTTCTTCAGATTTAATGGACATACCACTCATCTGTTTTGCTAGTGATTCTTGGCTAGCAAAGCAGGTTCTCAAACTCCACGATGGTTGGCTGCGTTTGCCAGCCCTGAACTGCTGCTACAAAGCTGTGAAATTCCGACTTCAACCCATGTATTATGATGCGTTTCATTCTAGCATCGCCAATCTTCACCTGTGGATCAAGATCACTAATCTCTCTACATAAGGTTTTCACCTTGTGAATGCATTAAGATATGGTGAGTTCTTTTTGGGTGATGGACAACAATTCATTTTCAAGGAGCTGCAGCTTTGCATCATTTTTCTTAGACAACAGTTCCTTCAGAACATCCCAGGCGTCCTTAGGGGTAGCAAGATCCCTTACATATTCAAGTAGTTCCTTTATGATCGTTGTTTTGATGATGAACAACGCTTTCCCGGTCTTTACTCTCCACTTTTGTATAGCCCCGTTAGTATCAACCCTGGGTTCCCTGGTGTTCTCTCCTCCAACCACATCCCACAAGTCTTGACCAAGAAGGTAAGAACTTATGCATGTTGACTATGTGTTGTAGTTGGTGTTACTCAACTTCTTGACACCGCCAATTGCATGGAACTTGGACATGTTCTTCAATAGGCTGGCTCTGATACCACTTATTAACTTTCAAGTGGTAATATTCTCACAAGTAAAAAAAGAACACAAGATACTTGAGCCAAATGATTGTTTTTTTCTGGAATAATATTCGAATGGCTAACATGCAGAAAGTACAAATACTTAAATACTAAAATAAAGCATCAAACTGACTCCTACCCACTACTCCATGATTAATTTAACTAACCATAAAATAAGGAAACCACTACCCACTAATCAAAGACTAAAACTTAGTCAAATATAAAATAACAAACACCGAAATATAACTAGCAAATGACATTAAATTGGAGTGACACGTGGACCGATGTTGCCACTTCAACATTGTACACACTTGCCATATGTAAAAAATAAATAAAAGTTTAGAATGTTTATGAGCATCTGCATGTATATGTATCTTAGGGTATATGGTTTAAATACAAGTAACATGGACCTCTTGGCTGTGGTATTATTAAGTTTTGGGCCACAAAAACTTTTAGGGCCTAGGATTTCGCCGTGACTGTAGTGAGATTTGGCTTTACTTCTTCGATCCATGTATTCACACGCCTCTAAAATTTACGACCACCATTCATTGATTTACAAATTTGCATTTATTTTCAGGGTGGTGCAGTGAAGCTTATTAGGATTCCTTTATAAGCAAAATGGTACGTTTACTACAAAAGACCTCAAGTTTAACATTCATTTTAGGCTCAAGAAAAGGTTGAGCTGTTATAAATGATCACATAACGCCCTCCATTTCAATTGAGGTGGTTCACGATAACTTTCAATGATTTCAAGTTAAATCATGAGCCCTGTTAGTAGTGGTTTTTAGTCTCTGTGAATCAAAACCAATCAGTTGAAAATTTTAAACCGAGACAAATTAGATCGTTACTTATATCTTTGGATTTCATGGTTTTGTCTTATTTGGTTTTCAAAATGGCTAGTTAATTTATAACAAATGGTATAAAACATTAATATTTTATGTTTATTTTTGGAAAATAAAGTCCCTAATTTTGTATAAATCAATGTTAAAATAGCACTGATAAACTCGATATTAAATTATTACATATTTTATTAGAATATTACTACCTGGAAACAATACAAAAACTGACCTAAAAACATTATTAAAAAGTGTGGGTCAATACTGGTGGCTTTTATTGTTTACATGATATATTTAATAACAGAGTTGATTTAAATATTGTTTCTCCTCTCGGTTAAATAAAAAAATGCTTTAAATTTAAATATTTCTAGCCTGGAAATTCCCTCCCTGTATACTTGAAATGATAAATATTTTAGTTTGATAGTGATAGTGCTGGAAACCACATTTTCACATCTCTATATATCCTCATTTCAATTGGGTAAACATAGCAAACCACATCAATCTTTCTTTTATACCAAGATTTGTTTCCACATATACCAATCCAGAACACATGATGGCATGTAACTGTGATGTGTTTCTTAGTTTTAGAGGAGAAGATACCCGCAAGACCTTTGTAGATCATCTCAACTCGGCTCTTGTAGATCGAAATATCTCTACTTACAAGGATGATGAAACACTTCCCCGAGGTGAATCCATCCGTCCAGCCCTCTGCAATGCTATCAAAGGATCACAAATTGCTGTAATTATATTCTCAAAAAATTATGCAGACTCTTCCTGGTGTTTGGAAGAACTTACATGCATTATGAAATGTAAGGATGAGAGAGGGCTAGTTGTTATGCCCGTATTTTATGGCGTGGTTCCCTCGGAAGTGAGAAAACAAGAAGGGTACTTTGGAATAGGATTTGCCAAACAGGAGGCGAGGAACGGTAACAAAGTAGAATCATGGAGAAAAGCACTTGTTGATGCATGTGATATTGCTGGATGGGAACCCAAAAACATTGCAAATGGGTAACTTAATTCCTTACTTTTTAAACGCTTTATATATATGGTTAATTGCGTAATTTAATTTGAGTACCTTGGTATCTAGTGACATATTAATGCATTTACTTGTACATTGTATTGACTATCAAGGGGTGTAAACTAGCTGAATGAATCTTAAAGCTTGAGCTTGACCCATATCTAAAGCTCAAGGGTCAGCTTGCCTTGGGTCAGTAAATGGAGCTAGGCATGGGTGTGACTTGGCTTTATGTGTGAACATGGAGCTCCACATGAACTCAACTACATGACATTTGAATGAAAACTTAGTCACTAGGATGACATGCTTTCATAACCTTACTTGAAGTTACATGGCATTTCATCTTCATTCACATTTGTTATTTGAAAGTTCCTTTTTCTTGGAAAATTAAACTGTTAGAATCTGTACTACTATGATTTCTGTTTGTGGAGAATAATAGGTAATGGGGGTCATAACTGGTGTTTGTGCGCTTGACTTTGGTGTAGCGGTCCTATTCCATTTACAAATCTAAGATGTATTTTAACTCATTGACATATTTTGTTGATTGCCACTCTATGAATAAATGTGATTGTACACTGATTATGTCTATTTATCCCGTGTGCAGGCATGAATCGCAAGTAATCAAACAAATTGTTGATGCAATTTTAGATAAGTTGTTTTCCGTAAAAGCATGTGTTGAGGAAGACCTTGTTGGGATGAGTTCTCGCTTGCAAGAACTGGAAGCACAATTAGATATTGGATCACAGGGTGTGCGCATGGTTGGGGTATGGGGGTTGGGGGGCAGTGGTAAGACTACTCTTGCATCTTCTCTTTATATGAAAATATCTCACTATTTTCAAGGTCATTGCATTATCGACAATATTCGGGAGGAATCAAGCAAACACGGTTTAAAAATTATGCAAGAAAATTTTCTATCAACACTTTTGAAAACAAAAGTGAAATTACAGAGTGTTGAAGAAGGAAAACACATGATAAGAAGTATGTTAAATCATAGCAAAGTTTTAATTCTTCTCGATGATGTCGATGATTGTAAGCAACTAGATGCTTTGGTTGGATCACATAATTGGTTTGGTAGTGGGAGCAGAATAATAATTACAACTAGAGATGAACATGTCTTAAAAACCCACAAGGTGGACCTTTCATTATTATCACATGAAGAGGCGATTGTGCTATTTAATAAACATGCATATAACAAAGATATACCTGTAAATGATTATGCGACGCTTTCATCACATGTGGTTTCTTATGCTGCTGGGCTCCCATTAGCACTCAAAGTTTTAGGTTCCATTTTATGTGACAAAAACAAGAAGGAATGGTTGAGTTCCTTGTCTAGACTAAAAGACATTCCAGAAATGGAAATTGTGGAAAAGCTCAAAATTAGCTATGATGGACTAAAAACTACGGAGAAAGAATTATTCTTAGATATTGCATGTTTCTTTAGAGGGATAAGCATAAATTACCTTTTTTATAGTATGGATGATGTAATGGAGGTATTTGAAGCTTGTGGTTATCACCCTGATATAGGACTAAAGGTGTTAAGACAAAAAGCTCTCATAACTATTGTGGATGGTAAGTTTGATATGCATGATCTGATTCAAGAAATGGGACATCATATTGTTAGAGGGGAACATCCTAACAATCCTGAAAAACATAGCAGGGTTTGGAAACATGAAGAAATCAGAAACATGTTTCTTCAGGATGCAATAATGGTATATATATAGATATCTAACTTTTCAACACATTATATTTGCATTGAATGATGCACATGTGCATACGTATAAATATATACACTCTTAGCTCAAGCAGTACGTTGATTTCGTCTATATTGTAGGAAAATGACAAGACTGAAGCGCTACAAATTCAGTATATTTTCCTTCCCAGTGGAGATTTATCACTTTTCTTGGAGATGGTGTCAAACATGAAGAAACTAAGGTGGCTTAATTT
This sequence comes from Flaveria bidentis, assembly GCA_018326385.1. NCBI lineage: Eukaryota > Viridiplantae > Streptophyta > Magnoliopsida > Asterales > Asteraceae > Flaveria > Flaveria bidentis. Next base: position 15,806 of record BJCM01268083.1, read on the forward strand.
GACTATATACATAAATCGTTATGAGAATGTTGAAGGGCCTAGTTATCTTTCAAATGAGTTACGGTATATTAGATGGCGTAATTATCCCAAAAGTCCATTTCCAGACAGTTTCCAACCAATGAAGCTTGCTGCTCTTAATCTGTCTCATAGCTTACAAAAAAAGATTTGGAAAGGTTACAAGGTAATTCAATTGCTCAGTTGATTAATATATAAAATTCAAGGATCTTGATTTACTAATTCACACCTATAAAATTGTGTAGATGTTATAAATACAACCTCTTTGATGTGACATTGAAACTTTGAACTATGTCATTCTGTTATCATGCTAATTATCATTTCTGTGATATTAACTTGTGTATGCTTTTGTGCATTAATTAGCGGTTACCTCATTTGAAAGTGCTTGTACTTGAATACATGGAGAATCTACAAAGCACACCAAATTTTGATGGACTCCCCTGTCTCCAAAAGTTGACCCTCCATTACTGTCAAGATTTACGAGAAATCCACCCTTCACTTGGAAAACATACAAGTCTTGAATATGTTAGTGTATCATATTGCTACATGCTTAGAATGTTTCCAACGATTGTCCACACGGGAAAACTCCAAACCCTTAAAATCACACATTGCCACAAAAGTTTGGAGTTCCCCGAGATCAAATCAAATATGGAAAGCCTTGTAAAGTTGTATTTGGGTAATATGGGAATAGATGTTTTGCTCTCATCAATTGGAGACCAATGTCCTAACCTTATTTTTGCTAGACTTGGTTGATTGTTCTTATATAAAGAATCAAGAAGTCAACTTCTATGGATTAAAACATTTAGAAGAGTTCAGATTGCATGGATCAAATAGTTTGAAGATGCTAAACCGTAATTCTATCTCTCGGTTGATTGGTAAAGTTGTTTGTGGAAGAGATTTGTACAGAAGTCAACTTTCAAATTCTTGGTTGTGGTTGGTGTTCCCACAGCTGACACGTAGCTTACGAAAGTTGGATCTGAGTGGATGCTTTTTAAAAGATGGGGAAATCCCATCTGACATTGGTGAGTTGCATAACTTAGAAGAGTTAGATCTAAGTCGCAATGATTTTACACGATTAGATTTCAGCATCTTGCAACATACTCGACTAAAAATCCTCATCATTAATTATTGCAAATGGCTTCTTGTCTTGCCCAAGCTCCCCTCAGGTATAGTTGTCCTCATAGCAGACTTTTGCGACTCACTTACAACTGTTGGAGACTTTTACACAAATTGTAAATGGTTATGTCAAGTTTCACTTGGAAGAGGGGGTGTTGTAACTGATGGCAGCAGATTACTACAATCCCTGCGGACCATGCTTGAGGTATGTATGGTCCTCTCTGTTGTTGAATTTTATATTTTATCTAATGAAGATTTAGATATAATGACATTGATGGTAACTATTAGGATCTGATGAATTTTTGTTTATTGATTAGGAAAATGTTATACATAATCACTCCATGATTCTGAACGTTGAAGGCCTTGAGACTGCAAAAGGGTTCAGACCTCCTCTTCTTAGAGGGAGTAGATGCAGATTGAAGCTTCCCGGGAACTGGTCTGATGATTTTTCTGGATTCTTAATATGCGCTGCTGTCGGGGCTTATCAAATATGGTATTCTACTCATACCATAAGTATGGAGCACCTATCAACTGATATGGATTTCGAAGATGATGTGGTTTGGGAGGGTGATAATGATAAAAGAACATTGGTTTGGTATGTTTCATTTGATTCACTCAGACACACTGCATGGTGGAACTCAACTTGTGAAGAGGTTTTCTTTTCCTTGGGACCTTTATATGGTACTCCATCATTTAGAGCATTTGGAGTTACACTGGTTGCAAGGAGAAGTGGAAGTGGAAGAGGTCCAACAGAAACATCAACAACACAAGAAGAATATGAATTTTCTAATTATGCACCTGAGTTCGAAATTCTACAGGACTCCACAAACACTTTAGAGATTAAGCTCCCATATAGGTATAAAACGAGTGCCGGGTGGAGGGATGTACTTTGAATATGACGTAGATGTACTCGACAAATGTTTTGACATAATTTTTTTTTTCAAAATAGAGTTGTTAATATAATTTTTATCCATAATTGCAGAATGAATATTAATGTACAAGCAATGGCGAAGCTTCTTTGGGGTCCGGGGGCGTCTCCTCTCTTTTTTTCGTTAGTAGTGTTAATTGTTGCTTCGATAGTATTAATTTTCCGTCCGTTATTGGAAATTTTTTAATAAATATAGAGTCGCCCCCCCTAAAATATTTAAGTAATCGAAATCAAGTGTTTTAATTTTTAAAAACCCACACACTAGTTGTATATAGAATATTTATCTTATGTTTAAAAAGTTATGTTTGGTGTTTTTAATTTTAATTTTTAAGTAAAATTACAAGTGATATTGATATTAATTAATGTATTAATTAGAAGAAGTTTATTAAAGGAGGGGTAAAATATGAATAATTATATAAAACACTTGTACGTAATACTTAATAGCTTATAGTAGTTATTTTTTTTATTTTATAAAATTACACTTGTCTTAAATGTTTCTTTATATACAATAAAAAAAAGGTTTTACCACTTGTCATCATATTAAATACTATTCGATACATGTCAAATAATTAAACAAATAATATTGTCACTTCTCATCATATTAAACACTCTTTTGTACTAAAAAAATTTCTCTTAATTTGTTTTCTTAAAATAAAAAGTTTCTAAAATTTGAATTAATATCATTTATATTTTAAATTCAAATAAATATTAAAATGGAAACCATTATTTATATTCCTCATAATTAATTTTTAGAAAATAAAAAAGTCATTTTGCAATATATGTATTATGATCTTAACTAAAATTATGGTAAACACAAGCTTAATTTCAAACATAATGTTAAGAGATTAGTTTTTCATAATTTAATTTTATATACAATCACAATACAACCTAAGTTAACATGTTTCTTCACGTTTGCAGCTAAGTTTGCTATAACATTTTATTAATTTTATGCTTTAAAAATTTATTGGTTTTTAACCTATATATTGTCAGTTTGCCACATGATACGCTCTGAAGAAGTTATTATCACGTATCATTCATATAGCGAAAATTTATTTTAATGAAAATTCCGCATCCTTATGTATCATTTTTATATATTATTCTTATATATTAGAAGATTATTAGTAATAATTCTTAATTTCTAATTGTTATATTTGTTATTTTATTTTTTTCACTTCGTGTAACACACGGGATATTAGGCTAGTTATTTTAAATAGTAGTATAGATAAGCCTATTACATGTAAATTAAATTTAATTTTAATTTAAATAATACTATTTTATCTATTTATCATTAACTTTTCTCTTTTGTGCACTCCTAACTATTTTAAAAATATTAAAAAACTATAAGGGTTGAATAATGTATTATCAATTGTACAAATAAACATTAACATTTTATCTTTACTCCATTCACAACCATTTCGTATAATAGGAATACACTCACAAATAAGGAATCCACTGTAAATCACTCACAAATAAGAAATCCACTGTTCTAAACATATTTAAAAATATTATATTTCTAATATCTTCTACTAATAATGATTGAAATCATTTTAATTATGAATTTTGTATACTTATCTTGATTTTCTTTTTATTGTGTGACCTAATTCGACTAGACACAAAACATATAGAATTTTTTGTATAATTGGTTAAAGTCAACATATCCTAAATTTTCCGAACCTATTAAAAATTCTTAAATTCATCATTGTTTATAATTTATAATCTATATCTTCCTAATCTAATAAAAGGATAAATGGTGGTGCTACATGTCGGACTGTTAGCAACACATTCATTTTCAGCAAAAATTTTCCGCATCAATGATCCTTAACCAACTGGTTAATGCGAGATATTCATAACATATAAATAAAAGAGAAGTTATGGGTTCAAATCTCACTTTAAGCAAAAAAATGCTTAGAATTGAGCCATGGGGTTTTTCAGCAATGGATTTTCTCCGGAGGGGGTTGGGGGTGCGGTCCTGGCTGGGAAACGTATAGGTGGGCTCGATTAAGATAACACTTATCATTCGAAGCAGTGTCGTACATTTACCATTAAAAATGCAAACTTTTCCCGCTTCTCTCTCCTATTAAGTAACTATATTAATTATTAATAATATTATTTATTTAGTTTTACATTATAATTAGTTTTTTAATAAAATAAAAAACAGATCTTTTTAGTTATGTAATTTCTACTATTTTTATGTAATATTTTAAAATTGGTTTTTTTAAAGTACATTTTTTATAAAACAAAAATAATTAAAATAGGAAAATATAATAAGGAAATTTTTTAAAATGAAAAAGTTTTTGAAACAAAATATTTAATTTTTCTTTGAAAAAACAAAAAAAACAAAAAAGTTCATATTACTGTTTTATTACTCATACGTAATTCCAACCATATCATGTATTAATATATGGTTTTATAATTAATAATTTTTATTATATTTAATATTTTATTTATTTAACCCGTGTAATACACGGAAACAACCATCTTAAATGTCACATGTTATTTTTCTCTAACCCTAATTTCTAGCCCAAATCATTCTCCTCCGTCATCTCATCCCTTCTTAATTGAATGTATTAATTTGTTTTCAAACTAATTACCAAAATATATATTTTATAAAATTTATTTAACTTATTATATGTTTTCTAACCTAATAAATTAACAAAGAAAAGTAAAGATGTAAATTGTAAATAACCCACTCAGTACATGAAGAACAAATCTCAAGTTTCATACATACACCCAATTCTCTTAGAATCGGATTGATAAACGAAGTACTCAAAATACTGGTTTAACCAGCAACTGGATGACGTCATAATTATATATATACACATATATATAATTATATTTATATTATATTTATAGTTATCTATGCTTCAATAAAAATATTTAATATGTATAATTTATATTTATATATCAAATTCAACAATACTTATTTCTAACACTAAAATTCATCATCCGATCTACTTGTTAAATCCATTAAAATATAAAAAAGTAAAATAGACAAAGAAATTGAAAATCAGGTTAGAACCAATTCCTATTTCTCGGTCCAACCGTTGAAACAGTTTGAACCGACAAGTTCCCTTAGGGTTTTTATGAACCAACCCCTCATTCACATACTCATGTATTCACATACTTTAGGTAGCTTGTGACGAGTCGTTTTACTTTCTAGCTCGAAATTCTAGAATTATAGTTTTACATACGCTTAAGCTGAGTTGTTTGTTGTTGTTTGTTTGTTTTTTGTTGTTGTTGTTTTTGTTATTGTTGTTGCTGCTTGTGTTGTTGTTACTCTCATAACTACAATTGCACCGCTAGTGATAATAAATAGCAACGATAATATTAATAGGCAATGATATTAAATAACAATAAAAATAGAAAATATATACCTCTAGATATTAAATAAGAACAATGTAAAAGGTAATAATCTTATATTTAACCTAATTATAATTTTGTTATTATTCTATAAATTTTATTAAACCCACTAGCTTACAACAATTAATCAAGACAAGGAATCATGTAAACAACCAACTCCTAATATTCGGCGGAACAAATCTCATGTTTCATACACACAGGCACCACATTATCATCCCTCTGTTTCATAAATTAATCTGGGTCGTTGATCTTGCAAGTGTGGGTATCTCCCATGGTTTAAAAGTTGAAACTAATGTCGTAAAAGGATTTAATATTCATCCTTATAATTATAATAAATATTATTATTTTTCTTTAATTAAATAATATTTTTTCATAGATTTATAATTATATTTTTTTCTTTCTAATCCACTCACAATCACTTTCAAAACTATTAAAAAATTTACGTGGATTGTACTGTGTTTCTTCAAATATAAGAAAACACGATACAATCCCCAATAATTTTCTAACTCTTTTACTTACAATCACTAACAATCATTCATTATAATATAGACTACTCACTCATTCAT
>BJCM01268091.1:0-10738 GCA_018326385.1 Flaveria bidentis
ATCCATCTCTTGAATAGTTTCTTCATTAGCACCTTCTATTTCACATCCTTGATCACCACCTTGATTATCATCATCATCATTGTGATCATTATTATCATCATTATTGTTATCATCCTCAACATGATCTTCATTATCATCATCCTCTTCAGATTCTTCAATAACTTCTTCCATAACATCTTCAATAAAATCATTAGGATTCACAGGCTCATCCTCTGTCAAATGAAAGTGTTGTTGATTAATATCAACAATGTCATCATCTACATTCCTCATGTACTCAAACATAGGTACATTAGCAGCTCCTATAATCACTACTAGCCTTTCATACACTACCTCAGACATATGCTCTAAATCAATTCTTTCACCTTGTACTCCATAAGCATGTATGTCTGGATATTCTTCATTTATAATCAACTGTAGAAATCTTGGATACATCAAGTACTTATTCCTTTTTCCCTTCTCCAAGTTGAATATGAACCCATTCATGATCCACTTAGCCATGTTAATTCTTCTATTAGTGGCTATGGATACTATAGGAGATGCTATATCAACTAGAAATGAGTTCCATCCTGCACTTCTTTTTGACATACAGTGCTGAAATATATAGCATAACAGCTTCCAATGATTATGAACTCTTGCCCTAAAGAATTGTTTCTTTAGGAAGTGATCTGGGTGACCCAACTGCATAAATATCTTTCTACACTCATTGAAAGTATACTCAGATAAATCTTGATTTTCATTTTCACCCAGTCTTAAAGCAAATCTTATAGACTCTTCAGACACTTCAATCATCCTGTCATTTGTGATGAATCTCCTTACAATTTCCTTCTATTTTCATCTAATTCAACTTCTGCAGTTCTCTAGAACTTTTGATCAATCTCTCATATATAGCTGGTCTAGCACACATAGCATAGACATATTTGGTTCTTAGAAGAAATCTGATCATCTGTACATATCCATCAGCTTCTCTAACATCTTCATTAAGAAAACCAGCAACATTGTGTTTTGTCTCAAACTTTAAAATATTCATCTGTCAATCAGAAAGAAACATGAATTAGTTTGAAGGTTTTAAACTCATTTAAGTTTTTATCAAATGTATAGAAATGAATAAATCCTTCAATAACTTTTATGTTTTCTTAATAAAATTTTATATTTTAAAATTTGATTAATTTTAATAAAATTCAAAGATTTGAAATTATTATTTGATGATTTAATAAATTTTAAGATATATAATCTATTAAGAGATTTGTTCTAGTTGATTTGGATATACATGTTGAGTTTTGATGAATAACAGTTAAGTTTTATTTGAAAAAGCAATATGTTGATTCATTTCAAGTATATTATTTTATTATTATTTTTAACTATAAAGTTCATCGAATCATCTGAATTTTTTTGTGATAAAAATCTTGTTTTTGATGATGTTAACATGTTCGCAATCCATTATCATTAACAATTTCAAGTTCCATTTGTAATAAACAATCACATGTATTCAATCATTTCAGATTTATTCAAGCTATTAGGATTCGAACGCCCAAATAGGGTTCAAACGCCCGATTGATTTTGATGTTAATGTTCACTGATTTGATGATATAATCACAATGTGTTGATCACATTCACTGATATTAACTTATAAGATCGATCAATCTTAGAACAAACAAGTAATTTGAGAGTATTTGAGTGAGTCGGAGCTTTTGAGAATAAGCACATAGTGAATAAGTGTGAAATTTTTTAATGAAATGAAATTCTGTGCAAGTGTTGGATTTATATAAGTGTAAAAACCCTTAGACGCATTATGTTAGACTAGTTAGACAAGTCCTTTATCGTAGAGGGTATTAAACTGTAATTGTTTATCTATATATAGGGCTTATGTTCTCATTCATAAATTATCAATAACAATCAAGGTTTGATTTGGTATCAGTTTATGCATACCCCTACTGAAAATCATTGGGCTAGTGTTAAACGTATCCTACAATATCTCAAGGGCATAGTCGACCTTGGCTTATTGTTCTCTCATGCTTCGGGATCTCGGCTCCATGCCTTTTCTGACTTCACTTGGAATACAAAGCTTCGAGCTTTTTCGGATTTTGATTGGGCTGGATGCCCTATCGATCACGTTCCACGGGGGGATTTGCTATCTACTTGGGCTCCAATCTCATCTCTTGGTCTGCTCGCAAACAATGGACCGTCTCTCGATCGTCAACAGAATCCGAGTACAAAGCTATGGCAGATACAGTAGCAGAACTAATATGGTTAAAGTCTCTTCTTAAAAAACTAGGTTTGGATTATCAAGTGCCAACTCTTTGGTGTGATAATCTTGGTGCAACATATCTCTCTACTAACCCGATATTTCACGCACATACTAAGCATGTTGAAATTGACTATCACTTTGTTCGTGAACAAGTTTCGCAAGGAAAGTTAAATGTCAAGTTTATTTCAACCGGTGATCAAGTTGTTTATGTTTTTACAAAGCCGTTATCCTGACAAAGATTTGAGTTGTTACAGTCCAAGTTGCAGGTCGTTCCCGCCCCTCAACTTGCGAGGGAATGTTAGACTAGTTAGACAAGTCCTTTATTGTAGAGGGATTAAACTGTAATTGTTTATCTATATATAGGGCTTATGTTCTCTGTAAGCACCCGTTCTCGGGACGCTTACAGCTGGCCAATCATCGCTCATAAAACATATAATTACATTAACTTTAAATAAACGTTGCAGCGGAAACATTAAAAACAACATTTTCATTAAAAATACTTTTGCAAAATAATACAACATTCGTTACACAATTTCATTTGTTCGCATTACAATGCAAAAACATTAAACAAAAGAATGACATCCAAAAGAGCCAAGTAGCCGCCCCGTGCCATCCTCAGCAACTTTACCTGCCAAATGGAAAATGCGAGAAAAAGTTAGCGTTTCTGAGTGAGTTATAGTTTTAAGTAAAACATACTTTACTTTCATTAAAACCATTCTTTACTTTTGCATGTTATCACACATCATACGTACACATAGATAATATCATTATTATCTTCATCATTTATTCGTTAACTTTCATTCATTCATGCTTTCTTACTTTCATTCATACGTTCATCTTTACTTCTTTACATTCCATCCAAAACCATGAACTTTACCGTACCATCATGCATAAAGCGGGTACTGGGCCGAGGTCTATCATAGACCCCCCGTCATGGCGCACAACAGCCTGGCCATAGTACCTAGGGTAAATTCAGGTGTACCGTTGTCATGTGCTATACCCGCCGTCATGCATAAAGCTGATACTAGGCCGAGGTCTATCATAGACCCCTGTCATGGAGCACAGCAACCTGGCCATAATATCTAGGGTAAGCGAAAAAGGTTCTATACAAATGGTCAATCATAAAAAAAGACCCCGGTGTGCATCCTTCTGGGGTAGCTAACCCACACACCGTTGAACTAACACCCTTCATTGGGCGTGTTTCCACATACAAGGCTTGCAAGACTTACTTTACTTTCCTTCGTTCATTAATGCATGCATTCTTTCATGATGTTCCTCTTTTAATTATCTTCCACTTTACGTTACATAATACTTTCATTTCATTCATTAACATTCAACGTAAAGCCACTGGAAAATAATCATACATAATAAGGAACATCAACATACACATACAACATCACCATACAGGGCATCATCATACATGCATAATATACATCTTACATACCATCATGCATAAGCATCAATCATACATCATATCATCATCATACAATGCCCATCATATCATCTATGACCTCAAAGTTAGCTTACATGAACCCCTGGGAACCTCCCAAGTCAAAGCCTACATTTCACTTTTCCCTAAAAAGTCAGAAAATATTCTAAGTGTTCATCCACATTTCTTTTTATTCATCCCTATTTCTTTTTGTCCATCCGCATTTCTTTTACTCATTCGTATTTCCTTACTCATCCGCATTTCCTTACTCATCCGCATTTCCTTACTCATCCGCATTTCCTTACTCATCCGTATTTCCTTACTCATCCGGATTGACTTTTACTCATCCGCATTTCCTTAATCATCCGCATTGACTTTTACTCATCCGCATTGACTTTTGCTCATCCGCATTGACTTTTGCTCATCCGCATTTGTCAATGCTCATCCGCATTTGTCAATGCTCATCCACATTTGGAACACTTAAGCAGTTATTCTAAAACTTAGGCGTATGAGCTACTGTTTGGGCGTATGAGCAGTCTAGGGCACACTTAACATCATAATTCAGTCCCCAAACGCCATCTATCATATTATAAGCTTAAATCATAGATTCTAAGCCTTAGAAACATAACTATAACATCATTAAACATGAACATAGTCCAAAATCAAACCACACCCGCAACATACACACATAGATACATACGGGTATAAAACCCAACTTTTGTAAAAAGTTCATACATGCATTTCCAACCCCAAAATCAGTTAAAACATGTAAAAGAGGGGTTCTAGAACTCACCTTAGCAGCCTCTTCGGGTAAGACTTTCATCAAAGCCCGATTGCTACAAGTTCTCACCTAGAAACCCACTAGAAACACACACTCGGGCACACACATAAGCACACAACCGAGGATGTAACGGTTAAGAACATCTTAAACACATGAATTCTTACATTGAATTCGATCTTTTCAGCTCTTGTTCTTCAAAATCCGAGAATTTCAGCTCCTTTTCTTTCTCTCTCTACAAAGATCCGAATGAAAAAGATGTGGTGTGACCATTTAGGCGCCCATACCACCTTTATTCACCAACTTTAAACTTTTTGTCCTTTTGGACACTTTTTACCCCTCAACTTGGGTAAAATATCTTTTCTTTTTTTCCTTTACTTTATTCTTCCTTCTTTGTCTTTTATAAATAACCGCGTGTTACAAGTCCACCCCCTTATTTAGGTTTCATCCCCGGAACCTGTTATTCCTCAAACAATCGTGGGTAATGCTGTCTCATCTCTTCCTCTGTCTCCCACGTAGACTCAGATCCCTTCATGTGCTTCCACTGTACACACACAAGAGGAAGCACTTTATTCCTTAACCTCTTCTCCTTGTGATCAATGATCGCCACTGGTTGCTCCACATAATTGAGCCGTTCATCTACCTTGATATCCTCCAGTGGTACAATCATATGCTCGTCTGTTAAACATTTCCTCAGATGAGATACATGGGATGTCAGGTGAATTCCACTTAACTCATCTGGTAACTCCAATCTATAGGCCACCTCTCCTACTCTATCGTTGTTTCGGAAAGGCCCTACGTATCTTGGGCTCAACTTGCTCCGCTTTCTGAACCGAATGATACCCTTCTAAGGTGAGAATTTCAACATAACCCTGTCACCCACCTGGAACTCAATCAGTCTACGTCGTTTATCAGCATACGACTTCTGTCTATCTTTGGCTGCCTTTATGAAGGCTTTGATCCTTTCCAGTTTCTCTGTCGTAGCCTCGACCACCTCGAGGCTCCCTAACTCTTTATGACCAATATCACCCCAACACACGGGTGTCCTACATCTCCTACCATATAGCATTTTATAAGGGGGCATACCAATACTGGCATGATAGCTGTTGTTATATGAGAACTCAGCTAACGGTAAATGGATCTCGCAATCATAATCTTTTATAAGCTCCAACCATCTCCTCTGCCTCATATTCAAATCTTTCTGCTCAATGAAGTACTTCAGGCTCTTGTGGTCGGTGAATATGGTGCACTTCATCCCGTAAAGGTAGTGCCTCCAAATCTTTTACGTAAAGACCACGACTGCTAGCTCCAAATCATGAGTAGGGTAATTAACCTCATGAACCTTCAACTGTCGGGATGCATATGCTATAACCTTTCCCCTCTGCTTTAACACACACCCCAACCCCGAGTAGGAAGCATCAGAATAAACCATCAGATCTTCACTTCCATTGGGTAATAACAGAACATGAGCTTGAGTCAACCTCGCCTTTAACTCCTTGAACGCATTCTCTTGAGCTTGACCCCATACAAACTTTACATCTTTTCGGGTCAACTTGGTTAGTGGAGAAGCGATCTTAGAGAAGTCTTGAATGAATCTTCTTTTGTAGCCCACCAAACCCAATAAACTATGAATCTCGGATGGTGTCTTTGGAGACTTCCATTGCATCACTGCCTCCAACTTTGCAGGATCCACCATAATCCCCTCGGGATTCACCACATGACCCAAGAATTGAACCTCGCACAACCAAAATGCGTACTTGGAGAATTTAGCATACAACTTCTCCCTCCTCAACGTCTCCAACACCTCTCGAAAGTGACCAGCATGCTCCTCTTCACTCTTGGAATAAATCAAGATATAATCGATAAACACAATCACTGATTTATCCAACATCGGCCGACACACTCGATTCATAAAGTCCATAAAAGCAACTGGCGCGTTGGTCAAACCAAATGACATAACGAGGAACTCGTAGTGACCATAACGCATGCGAAAAGCTGTTTTAGGAATATTAGCTCTTTCACCTTTAGCTGATGGTAGCCCGATCGAAGGTCTATCCTCAAAAACCAACTACACCTTGAAGCTGATCAAACAAATCATCAATTCTTGGTAACGGGTATCGGTTCTTTATTGTCAACTTATTCAGCTCACGGTAGTCGATACACATCCTCATGCTACCATCTTTCTTCTTCACAAATAAGACCAGAGCACCCCAAGGAGAGATACTCGGCCTAATAAACCCCTTATCGAGCAGCTCTTGCAATTGCTCCATCAACTCTTTCATCTCAGTCGAAGCCAACCGATACGGTGCCTTAGCAACGGGTTGGGCACCCGATATCAGATCAATCTGAAACTCGATCTCGTGGTTTGGTGGCACTCCTAGTAAGTCTTTGGGAAATACATATGGAAAGTCACACACCACCGGTACGTCAATTATTTGTGGTGTTGGCGTATCCACATCTTTCACATAGGCCAAGTAGGCGCTACATCCACACCTCATGCACTTTCCCGCCACCGCCATCGAAATCACCTTCGGGATCATAGTGACTCGATCACCATAAACTGTCACCAAACTGCCGTCAGGCGCTGTCAAATGAATCATCTTCTTGCGACACACAATGTTCGCCTTGTATTCCGCCAACCAATCAATTCCCATGACTACGTCAAACCCGACCAAGGTTATCACGAATGGTCTAACAGGAAACTTGTGTCCTTCTAATTCCAGATTACATCCTTCTATCATCCTAGAAATCCTGGTAGACTTACCTATGGTAGTTTCTACATCAAAGGGCGCATCAATATTCTTACTACTAACATGCAATTTAGCATAGAAAGTAGCAGAAATAAAACTTTTACTAGCACCAGAATCGAATAACACAGAGGCTAAAGTTTGGTTTACTAGAAACGTACCTGACACAATATTAGGGTCCGTCCTAGCCTCCTCCTACGTCATCGTAAACGCTCTGGCGCTCGCCCTCGGTCCTTCTCCTCCAGTCTTCTTCACCCTAGAACCCTCAGCCCTCAGCTTCTTATAGTCTCTACTCATGTGACCCTCTCCACCACAGTTAAAACATCTAACCACACGACAGTCCCTCGCTATGTGCCCTGTCTTCCCATATTTTAAGCATAAGTTCGATCCCAACCTACACTCTCCGATATGCTCCCTTCCACATTTGCCACACTTCTACGACCCCGCACCAGATATGACCACACGACGATCATCTACCCGTGCCTTCTTGTTACTCGTTGGGGCACCACCCCGACCAAACCTTTTCCCATTCCAATTCCGGTCACCGCCACCTTTCTTGCTACCTTTAGTCACCACCACCGTTCTTTCATCATATAATCTCCCTGCCAAATCAACCGCCGACCTAAATGTGCTTGGTCAGGAAACAATCATGCGCCTACGGACATCCACCGACAAGCCCTAAATGTACCTCTTAATCTTTTGTGACAGAGGCATCACCTGATCCGACACCAGCCGTGCCATTTCGTTGAATTTAGTGGTTTATTGTTGATGTATCATGGTTCCCACCTCCAGCTACAGGAATTCCCTTTCCACCTTATCCATTTCCCTATGAGGACAAAACTCCTCAATCCCCAACTTTTTAAACTCAGACCACCTCATTCTACCAATTGCCCGACTACCCTCGGCTTGGACTATATTGTCCCACCAACACAAAGCCGAGTTCATAAACAAATGGACAACAAATTTCACCTTCTGGTCTTCTCGGCACTCACTGATATTCAGAACAGCTTCCATTTCCCTCACCTATCGGTGAGCGACAACAGCAGTGCCATTTCCATAAAAAGTAGGGGGCTTACACCTTTGAAATGCCCCATAGTTACAGCCTCATGCCGCCTCCAACGCAGGCTCTTCTTCTTCCTCCTCTTCATCATCAGAGAGAACCGTTTCAGGCTCCGGTCACTCCCGTTCTCCCGAGGACCTGTTCCTCTCCTTTCTTTCTCCTTCCTTTACAGCCTTTATTACTTCAGTCACCACATAAGGTAGGATCGTCTGCATGACCTGATGAACTTCTTCCACGACACCCTCCTTTACTGAGGCTCTCAGATTGGTGCTCTCATCACCGCCCTTCAGATGAGGGGTCTTGGGTTCTTCATGAACCACATTTTCGGCTCTAGGCCTTCCTCTCATAGCCCGTGGTTCAGCACCACGACCTCCACCACGTGAAGCTTAAGATGATCTACCACCAGCCATCCTCTAACACAAACACTAAAAGATTCAAACACCAACATGGTCATTCAATTGAACAACTCAGTTTATGTCAAGTATAGTACAGTGGCTAGTTGTGATTAGCCACTTACTTTACTCTTCATACCCCAAGCATTACCTATCCTGACTATATCAGTATCTAAATCTACCAACAACAAATAATCATATAACATGCGCATGTAATACTGGTTAACATTAAGAAAATACCTGATGGCACACAACTACTCGGATTGACATTCCTTCCCTTTCCGTCCCATTTTCAGTTTAAGTTAAGGTTTATTTTGAAAATTTACCCGTTTCACTTAAACTTTGGCTCTGATACAAACTTGTAAGGGCCCGCTCCCGGGACGCTTACAATTGGCCAATCATCGCTCATAAAACATATAATTACCTTAACTTGAAATAAACGTTGCAGCGGAAACATTAAAAACAACATTTTTATTAAAAATGTTTTTGTAAAATAATACAACAATCGTTACACATTTTCATTTGTTCGCATTACAATGCAAAAACATTAAACAAAAGAATGTGCAGGATCGGTTGAGGTCACTTAACACTTAGCTTTTCTCTCTAACTCACTTAGAACAACACTCGGATAAAGATAGAGTCAATAAGAGTTGATCACAATATAGCAAGTAATAAGGAACACAAGAAGTAATTTTCAAGATACTTTTATATATTGCTTCTCAAATCAAGTATTACAAGACTCTTACAAGCAGTGTGGAATGATTTACAATGAGAACCTATATATAATACTACCTACAGCCGGATATACTTTGATACCAGCTGGGATCCTATAACTAAAGCCTATACTACAAGACTATAGTTTAAGGTATCTCGGATAAAGTCTTATCTAAGATATGGTAGTCAGGACATGTCCCTGACTTATCTTTTGTCACCAACTAAACTTGGTAACTTGTACTATCATAAAAGGTGAACAATGGAATAAAGTATGGTCAACTACATGGCTCTTTAGGAAGAAGCCATGTAGTATCAGAGATCTGCAGTGGAGTGTCAGAGACCATACTTGTGTCCACTGGTTCATAGCAGTGTATTCCGAAGGTTAAGTGACTTCGGAAGAACAAGTACTTCCGAAGCCACTTATACTTCGGAAGAGAATGCTTCTTCTAAGACTTGGGAACTTCTTCTTTTCTTTATACTTTGGAAGTAGTCTTCTGATTGTTCTCTTAAGACTTGATCTTCGGAAGCATGTTCTTAACTTAGAGTTCTCTCTTCGGAAGTTGATCTTTCACTTTGTCTTTGGAAGAACTCTACAACCTTCGAAAGTTCCATGCTAAGCTTCGGAAGCCTTTGCATGTAGTACAAAAAATTATCTAAGTGAATTGGTTTTGGTTGCACCAGCCTTCTTCTTGATCCAACAAACTCCCCCTAGGCTGATGCTACCAAAACTTCACTTGTCTTTGCTTCTCAAAACTTTCAGCACCAAGGAGAGTAGATATTTATCTGTTTCCTTGTTCTTCCCTGATGTAGTGCTGAGAAGTTTGTACAAATCCTTGGTAGACAGGAAGTCCAATCTGTCACCTTGGACAATATGTACCCTCTGTTGTTGCCCTCTGAAAAGAGTTAGTTGATGAGAACTGTAATCATATTCCCATCTAACTATAGGTTCCAATTCTGGACCCTCCACCATCTGTAGAAAGGCAGCGCCCTTGGTGGGAGATCTTTCATTGTCTTCCTGTCTTCTCAACTTCAACTCTTCTTCAATCTTGGCTTTAGCAGTTAGCTCGGCTAGATGAAGACTGCTGAGATGATTTCTGATGAATGCAACAGTTTCAGAGTTGGAGGGGTTGGAGAATGGCTTCTCTGCTAACTCAGCAATGTCAAACCTGCTGGAGTGTAGCAGAGAGGTTGCATTAAGTCTGTTGACTTCGCCATTCTCTCTTTCCACAACAAAGTTGTGAGAAGTTTCATCGAACCTCCACTAGATTATCTTCTTTCTAGGCATAAGAGACTGACTGGGAATCTTGTCCTCTTTCTTGGTATCCAGTAGAGTCACCAGTTTCCTTCTAAGTTTCTTCTCTTCATCATTTAAT
>BJCM01268092.1:0-14921 GCA_018326385.1 Flaveria bidentis
GATATGTGTTCTTCATCTTGCAAAATCAGATTATTTGGGATTTATAAGGCCAATAGATTGTTACTGGAAAATGAAAAGGATTTAAAAATAATAAATCAATAATTAATGAAAAATGTAATTGCTTTTTCAAGGAAACTTAATGAAGCATTGGCTGAAAATGATCTTTTAAGAAGAACCATTTTGGAGCGTAACATTGAAATTAATATTTTGAGAGAAAGGGCTGTTTTAGCTCAATTTGAAACAACTCAGCTTCAAACAAAGCTTGATAAATGGACCCTTTCACACATGAAAAAGGATAAGCTTATTGCTAAACAACAAGGGGTGCGGGTAAAACATGGGATTGGATATAAATCTGATGGTGAAACTATATTTAATTCAGTTCCACCTCCTTCTACTTTATGTTATTCACCAATTCCTAAGACTTCATTCAACAAATGATTTGATTGAAGCTGCAGAAACTAATCGTTTAAATGCAGGTTTAAGCAGCGTTAATCTTAAAGAGGTTAGAGATGTGCAGGTTTCACCCTTAGGTTTAGGATTCCTTAGGTAGGAGTTTGATAAGAAGATTAATGATGATTCCACTTCTGATGCTTCATCACCAAAGCTTCCAAAAGATGAATCAAGACCAATATGGATCTCTTCTCCAATTTCAAAGCAACCCAGTCAATCAGTGAAGAACTCATTCCCTGTTCAGCATAGCAAATCCAAAAACAAGCAAGAATCTGCTACAAGCTCAAAGCAATTCTTCTCAGCACCTGCACAACACGGGACTACAAAAGCATCAAAAGCCTTTCAAGGCTTGTTTTGAGTGTGGAAAAGAAGGTCATGTGGTAAAGAAATGTCCTCAAAGGCTTGCTACGGATGGTAAAGGCAAAACGAATTGCTTCTCTAGTTGTAAGTCTCCAAAGAATGTTCCAGATGGTAATGGCAACACGGGTTGCTTCTTTGGATCAAGAGATAAAAAACACACATCTTTGAATGGTTGGATGAAAAATCCTCCATCCAAACCTTTTCATGTGAAGCCGGTTTCACATGATTCAAAGATGAAAATGACCAAAGGTTTAAAACCAAATTCTTTTCCTTCTGGTCTTAAACAGAAAATGATTTCCAAATTTAATTAATTCAAATCCAAATTAATTAAACCAAAACAAATTTGGAAAATTAAAAAGAAGGATACAAATATCCCCGATTGTTTAAATGATTGTGTGTAGAAGCATGTTTCTTATATTGATGAAAAAGGAACTTCCAGGACTATGATGGCCTGGGTTCCCATTTCTAACTAATTTGTTAATGAGTGCAGGAACAATTCAGGAGGACTGTTAGTAATCCGGTTTACTGACAGGGATTGTTAATAATTCAATTTGAGGCGGAACAAACAGGTTAATGTCATGGTATTTTATCCATCATCTGGATTTTTATATGCACAATCACAGTTCTCACTTCACAATCACTGCATATTTCTTGATAATTCATTTCTTATCTTGATAATCAGTGTAGTTTGGAGGATCTTCTTTGATAAATTTTTATTTTTGTACAGCTTTATATAAAATAAAAAAATAAAAAAATAAAATAAATAAAATAAATAAATAAATAATAAAAAAAATAAAAGTTTGCAAAAATAAAAATTAAGGGGGAGAGTATAAGTAAATAAAAATGAAAAGAGAACTGAGAACTTGATTTGAGATGATTGAGAAATGATTGTATATCTTCTTGAAATGCTTGTTTTTTCATGACTTGCGTTTTTAAAATGAGAAATGATAATAACTGATGTTGTTATCTGATTTACATCTTATTTTTAAGTGCAAATAATAGAAAAACAAACAGATGCTTTAATGATATGCTTGGTAGACTCTGCCTGAAGAATAAAGTAGACAGCAGCATCATGATTTCAATTAAAATATATGCTTAAGGATGTCTGGATTTACGCAATTATTTTGGCCTGCACAAAAACTAAGTCCCAACAAAAGTCGGATTGAGAATTGATCTTTCACCCACCATGATACAAATCACATTAGTCATATCTTTGCGCCATGATTGGTGTATTTATGTGTCTTGTGTTTGTGCTAATCTCCTCTGTTATACGGAAGTACTGACCTGGAGTGATGATCTCCTTTGCTGTACAATAGTACTAACCTGGAGCTCTCATTGGCACATGAATAAATGGTCATCTCCTTTGTTATACGTGAGTATAGACCTGGAGCTCTCACGATTTTGGTCTAAGTAGTGTCAAATCATCTCATTCATCACAGAATGCAATATTCTGTTGATAATCACTTGCACACTAATGCACAAACCTTACTCTGTAAAGATCGTTCCAAATTTCAAGAAATGTGAGGGTTATTGTCAAATGATTGTGGGGTCCTAACATTCTAAAGCATCCAATCGAACCTTAACAAATCATATGTTGTTTGTTGAAAAAGATAAGGCATGGGTTTAAGTGGACAAACATATTAGCAATCGTTATTGATCTGTTTTAGAATTTCAAATTCATTCAAAGACTGTGATTAGATTCTGTTATCAATATGATCTCATTACTGATCGATGATCTACTTCATCTTTGTGCTATATTTATCTTGTGGATGTGATCTCCGATCTATCTTGAGCTCTGTTATGTTTGCTTTGTTTTTATAATAATAATAATAATAATAATAAAATAAAAAATAAATAAATTGCAGCGAAACTATACTTTCGCTATGTGTTTCACTAGAAAAAATTGCAATTTCGCTTAACATTCTCATTATAAGTGATGTCATTTTGATCTGAATTTCGTCTGACGAAATTGCAATTTCGCCTAGCGAAACTGCTGTTTCGTCTATAGTTTCGCAGCATGCGAAACTATTTGCTATTTAAGTCCTTTTGCGAAATTATCTCCTCACAATTTCGCACTTCCGTAACTATCATCTTCTTAGGGTTTTTCCGTAACTATTTCTATGGATTAGTGTTTTTAGAGTGTTGCTTAGGTGTTTTGATTGCTTTTTAATCGCATGTGAGTTTCGAACCTTAGACATTCTTTAAAACTTGTTAATAATAACATATTCTGAATCTATTTAATTGTGTTTCTTTGGTGTCTTCGCTGTTCATCCAGCGAAACTACCATTTATCCTATGAAACTGAACGAAAGTTCTTTATATTTCATCAAAACTGTGAGATTATTCTGTCCATGCGAACCTAACAGTTTCGCTGACCTAGCTTCAGTTTCGCCGGATATGAACATAAGCTTGTACAGTTTTGCCCGGTCGAAATTATCTTTCTTGGTCAGGGAAATTGATTTGTTTTATTTTGCGAAACAACATTTTCGCCAGCCGAAACTGTCAGCGAAACTACATTTTCGCCAGCCGAAACTGTCAGCGAAACTGTTCTTTCGGCAAGCAAAATTTTTTAATTATCTTTTATTCTTTTCTTAATTCCTTAATTTCTTATTCATCTTATCTAATCTCTTTCTCAGGATCAAATGGATAACTTAAAGTTCAATGAGCGGAATAATATTACTGCTATTCTGGATGATACACATCCTAAGGTTGCTGGATTCAGAGACTGTATCAGATGGCTGCAAAGATCACCCATAGCTTATGCCATATCTCATACGACTACCATTTATGATCTTCATATCAGAGACTCCTGGCGATCTGTAAAGTATGATACAGGAGGAAATTCACAAAGAATTTCTGCTAAAGTCATTGATCAAGAAGTGACCATCACTGTTGAGACCGTTTCAAGGATATTGAGACTAGAAGAGGATTCTGGAGATGAAGTCTCTATGACAGATTCAGAGGTGTTCCAGGCCTTTAGAAGCATGGGATATGAGGGACTAGCTTTTGGTTCCCGTAAGGAGATCAAGAAGTCATTTCTGTCTAACGAGTGGAGGTTTATTGTTCATGTTTTTATTATGTGTCATGATCACCGTAAAGGTGGATCCGACGAACTAAACATTGATTGGGCAAAGGCAATGGTGTTATGTTACAAAGGAGAGAAGGCCAACATTGCCAGACTAATATTTGCTTGCATGGCTGAGAATGTGATGGCCTTGACGAAAGACAAATGGCTGTTATATCCTTGTTTTCTTCAGATGATTTTTGATGATCTTATACCAAATGCACCAAAACATGGAGAAGTAAAGAGGCTAGTACAAATGAACCCTTGGATTTTTGTTGACTACTGTGCAATCCGTCATGATTTTATTGGAAAGATCACCCATCTTTGGGAAAATATGTACCCTCCAGAGAGATGGAGTTATATTAAAAGGTTGGATGAATCTGAGAACAAAAGAGCTGAAGAATCCAGGGTACAGTGATCTAAAGAAACAAAGAAAAGAAAAAGATATGCTAAGGAAAAAGATTATGATTTTGAGGAAGATATAAATGAACAAGCTGAAGAGATAAGAGTAGAAAAAGAAAGAAGATCAAAGAAGAAAGTCGATACTGCAGAAACCGAGAGGCGTACTAAACAGAGACATGAAGGATTGACTGATAGAAGGGAGGAAAGAGGAAACCTTGATGAACACATGATTCGCAATCTGAATACTTCTTTGGCAAATGAACTGAGCATGATCAAGACTAAACTTACCAACCAAGAGATTAGAGAAAAGCAAAAGGATGAGTTGATAGAGGGGATGAAGAAAATGCTTGTTGATCAAAACTGTCTTCTGAAGAAGTTATTTGAGGAGATTGCACTTCTGAAAGCTGCCGCCGGCCTGCCTGATTAGCTAACTCAATCTGAGTTAGATGATCTCACTGACACCTCAAAGTATCCATTTTTGAATGTGGGTAATTCATCCAAGGCAGGAGAAGGCACATCTGGTGCAGCAACCACTGATGCTGGAGATTATGAAACTAGAGCTAAGGATGTTAGAAGAGAAAGTGAAGAAGAAATCTTTGAGGTTGGATTTGTTGATATGGGTCTTGATGTGGAAAAGGATTTTGTTGGAGAAGAGGTAATAAGAGAGAAGTCTGTAAAAAGAAATGTTGAAAAAGGAAAGGGGTTGATTGATGAAGAAGTTGAAGATGAACAGCTCATAGACTATGATTCTGAGAGGTTGATAAGCGACCTCTAATCTATGTGGCAAAGAAAGGGGAGGATGCTGAAGATGTGTTTGAGATGGATAGAGCTGACTAGTTTGTAAAGGAGAAGGAACCAGAAGAACTCACTCCTTTATTCCAACATATGGGAGGGTTGAGTAAACAGGAGGCCAACAAGAAGATTATTAGCTGGGCCTACAATCCCAAGCTAAAAAATGTTTATGATTAAGAGGAGGGGAGGTAATATTAGCTACTTGCATGTGAGGAAGGCTTTTAATTCCTGGCCTAAATGGGATCTTAGGCGTTTGGCAGCTCTACCACTTCTGAATGCACATCTGAGCAAGAGGACCATGCTACTGATGAAAGAATTACATAATGGGATTAATGACAACTTCGAATCATTTGGTTATATGAAGGCAGAAAGGAGAAGGTCAAAGAAAGACAAGGATTGGGAAACAGGGAAGGGAAGAATTGTTCTGAGAGTTAAGCCGCCGAAGACTATGAACAGGGTGATATTATCTGATCCCCTTCCCCAACAGCTACAGGATTTCGAGAAATGGTTCTATGATAATTACACTGGGGAAGCTGTGATTAGGGTGAAAATGGCAAAGAGTTTAAGGTTTTTGATCCTATGGAATTTTTTAGTTTCTGTGATGAAGATTTATTGGTGTTATGTGAGAATCACATAAAGGTTGGGGCTGGGGAAGAGACTCGGAAAGAAGCTAGTCTTTTTATGAATGTAGCCAATAAGATTAGAAGGGTGAGGTCAAAGGTGAAGAAGTTAGCTGAAAAGGTAAGGATCAAGATGACCTTAACATGGATATTCAAGATTTGGCAAAGCAGTTTGAGAGGGCTAGTGCTCATCCCGACGGAGCTAG
Organism: Flaveria bidentis; assembly: GCA_018326385.1. Taxonomy (NCBI): domain Eukaryota; kingdom Viridiplantae; phylum Streptophyta; class Magnoliopsida; order Asterales; family Asteraceae; genus Flaveria; species Flaveria bidentis. Next base: position 5,894 of record BJCM01268092.1, read on the forward strand.
TGATACAGGAGGAAACCACAAAGAATCATGTGCTGAAGCTTCAGAGGGAGATGTTGCAGGAGATGCTGATGATTAATCTAAAGCAACAAAGCCACGGGACCTAAAAAGACTAATCAAGCCGAGTGAAGATGGTGAGTTCCAACCTAGGGGGAGTATTGAAGATCATGTATAGGTTGGACTCACCTTAGTTTAGATTGTTTACTTTTACTTGTAATAGGTCTTTTGTTAGTTTCCTTTTGTAAGTACTCAGATTTATGTATTTTGGCAGTCTAGCGAAACTATGAGCGAAACTATAAGTTCGCTCACAGTTTGTTGTTTTGTTTGCCTGACAAAACTGCTGTTTCATTTGGCGAATCTATAGTTTCAGTAGTGCAGTTTTCCTGACAGCGAAACTTTCTACGAAACTATAAACTACTATATAATGTTTTGTTTCTTTCTATTGTAGTTAAGCTTGCAAAACCCTAATTGATTATCATTGTTGCAACTTACCATTTCAAAGCAGTTTAATACTCAGAATTATCCTTGTGCTTTATGTTATTGATTTTTATTGATCATTGTCTTATTATGAATGAGTTCTTATTGTGTTTTATCTTCTTTGTGATTGTTGTTTAGTATATTTGTGAGATATTGAACGATTCATAACATCATTTGCACCCTACCGGTCATTACAGCAGGCTTTCTGGGAGGGTGCATCTGTTGACAGATCTACTGAGCCCTACTGCATTCTGAGTACCATTTTTGGGGAAGAGATTGAGGTGATGGCAGCAGACATTCAACGAGTATTGGACCTGGGTGATGATGTTGCCCACCCAACCAAGTTACATCCTCTAACTGTATGGGGATGTTTTCTGAGGATGAAGTACATTGGGGACATCAACGCAGGTGTGCTAAACAAAAGCAACCTGTGTCCCTAGTTCAAGTACTTAGCACATGTCCTTCTCAAGTGCATTGCTTCACAGAGGGGTGGATTTGATGATCTTTCTGACCAAATCCAGAATGCCTACATGGCACTGGTGCTTAATCACCCCTTCAGCTTTTCCAACATCATCTTCACGTACATGATTGAGAACCTTGAGGCCAAGGGTAAGGAGAGCTTCTACATGTATCCAAGGTTCTTGCAGATGATCACAGATGAGAAGCTCCCCTTACTGCCCAAGGAGAAGGACGATGTAGTGATGCTAGAGGTGATGGATGACACCACTCTAGGCACGATGTAGTGGTTAATGGTTGCCAGGGTGAGTTTGGAGATGCCGTTACTGCTGATACTGATCCATCTTACATCCCGGACCATCCCATCAGCCAAGGGGGAGCTTCCGCCTGTAAGGGATCGAGGAAGAAGAGGATGGCTCAGCCCCAAGGGATGAAGAGCAAGCAAAGCAGTATTACCTTGATAACCACCACATCCACCATACCTACCACATCCACCATAACTACCACCACCACTACCACACCCCCTATCACTACTACCACACCTCCCACCATCACTACCACACTCCCAACCACCACTACTACAGCCACCTATTCACCATCCACTTCTATCCTACCATCCATATTCACCACATCCACCACCAACCACCAAGCAGGTCCCTCAACCCACTCTACCTTCACCACCGGACCCACTCTACCCTTCATTGGGTTAGAGGAACAGCTAGTCCCACTAAATCAGATGGTGCTAAAGCTGTTAGCTGCTGATGAGCAAAGAGCTTCACAGCTAAGTCAGCTTGTGAAGCTCAATGCTGCTCAAGCAGAGCATGTTACCCAACTTGAGGAGCAGAATGATCAATCAGTTAAGAGGATTGAGGAGTTGGAGGCCAAGAACAAGCTGATCAGACTCAGACTGAAAGGATCAAAAGATGAGCCGTTAAAGATCCGGGAATGTGAAGATGATGATTATGATGATGAAGATGATGGTGATGATGATGAGTCTGATGAAGAAGATGACAGTGATGATGAAGGATCGAGGGGAAAGAAGAAAGTTGATGATAATAATGAAGAAGGTGATGTTGTTTCATCAGCCTCTGCTCAAGGTCAAGAAAGGAGGACCAAGAGAGCACAAGACCAAGGAGCATCATCCTCAGCCCCTACTATTGAAGAACTGACGGATAAGGATAAAAGTAAAGATTAAATGTTTTGTATTTAGAACACTTTTGTACTTGATTCAAATATTACATTTATGTAATTAATGTTTATCTAATGGTTAAATGTCTTAATTAATTACTAATGATTGAGTTGTTAAATGTTTAAACCAAGCAGATCAAACATCACAACAAGATGAATATGATGTTGCTCCTCTATAGCAAATCATGTCTCAATTCACCATGATTCTTGATTTGCAAGGGATTGTCAGACGGTTGGTGAGCTACACTCCCGAAGAAGGAGAAATCATTCACGATCTGGCTGACGAGCAACTTGCTGAGATGTTCAGATTGAATCCAGACGAGCTGATCAAAGATGCTCCCGAAGTAAACGTTCTAAGTGATGAGGAGCTACAAGATGTCGATTATATAGAGATTGAAGATGTGACAGCTGAACACTATCTAGAGTACACTAACCGAGAGGGCAATGTGATCCCCGACTTGGGTGAAACTCTCGGAAGTGCTACAATTGACAAACTGGATGAGATGGAAAAAGAAACAGAGAAGAATGAAAGACAACCCCAAGCCTGAGACACTGATGTTGATATAACAAAGGTTGAATAGGCAGCTTGTTTTGCTGAGATAGGGGCCCAACGCACAACTTAATAGCAAAATGCATACACCAAGCTCTACAAGGTCAAGAAACATCTAAAGGTGTCTGGTAAGATTTTTGCGTGGGCATATTTTGAGGATCTTAACATTTATGCTGTTAAGAGGGAGAAGGGAATAGAGTACTTTAGATATCCATATGATCTGAAGACTCTCCCAGGTTTTGAGCTCAACCAGCTGGCATGGTTAAATTTGCTATATGTTGATCCGAGAAAAATGTCAGGCTAGTTTGAGGCTACTCTAAAGAAAGAATACCACACCAGATGGGTGAACTTCAGACCTTAACAACCGAAGAGTTACATTCGTAGGTCTGAAGTAGATCCCATTTCTGGAAAGCCTAAAGTGGTGCTGAAGTGGAGTTCCCCGCGTACAATGTTTAATATTCCCTTACGGGAAATGCCACAGGACTTCACTCCACACTTCAAATGGTGATATTATGATTGGAGAATAGGCGAAATGGTCATACTTCTAAATCGAGCAGGAAAAATGGAAACTATCCAGGTATTCGACCCTATGTGGCTAACAAACTTGTCTGCAAAAGATGTCTATACATTGTACAAGTGGCTACTATTCTGTGACGCGTAAGATATTGTACAAGCCCTCTAGTTCCAGAACGTTATACGACTATGTTTTGCATTTGAAATACATGCAGGAGTTACTAGAGAGGAGAAGTATAAGAGATTTGAGGAGCTAATGAAGAATGTCAGACGTTAATGTAAACTAGGTCCAAAGGGGAGTTTGTTGATACATACGTACCTAGTTTAGGAATTTAATGTAAATGTCTGTAATGTCTTACATATATGTAATGAATGAGTTGAATGAAATACAATATGTGATTGATGCTTATAATGTTTAATGTTTCATTCTTTATTGTGTAATAAAGTATATTGAACTAACTATATAGGTTTGAGGTTATTGTTCATAGTTCTTAGTCAATAATGATTGAGAAACGTGTTCAAACTTAATCTATGAAGTCTTCATGCGAATGGACCATGCTAATGAACCATACGCATGAATACATCATGCTAATGGACTAGTCGCACGACCGAACAAGGAGACTGGATCAGTCACACGATTGATACATAAGATTGACTCAATCTCACGATTGAACCTTCAGTCGTGCGTATGAATCAATCACATGATTCAGTCGCACGACTGAACCATGCTAATGGTTCAGTCGTACGATTGAAAAACCCTAACCTATAAATATCACCTAATTTGTGGAAAAACAGAACACTTCTTGACTTTTGACACATATTCGTACCCTAGCCGTCCAGAGACTCTAGAAAGCCTGTTCCAACTTCATAGTTCGCAGTTGATCTTGTTCTAATCGTTCTTAACGTTTCTTTAATCGTTAGATTGATCGGAACTGCGTTCTCACTGATTGGATCACCAATCAAATAGGATTCCGCACTATTTGACCTGGTTTCACGCATTATCAGTTAGTACTCCGTACGTACATGGTCCTAACATCAAATATCTTATATCAACTATTAGGATGATTAAATTTAAGTAGCTTTTTCTTAAAACTTAATCATATCTTAATTCTAAAATTTGTGTGTCCTAATTTGTCTATATCTATCACCATTCATAAGCCCTTGTTTGATTTGGAAGTAAAATTCTTTTTGAAGACTTTTCATAGATTTCTCTCTTCGGAAGATATGTTTTTACCTTCGGAAAAAATTTAAGTCTTTAAAACAAACAACTATCATAGAACATTTACCTTCGGAAGAAATCTCCAAGGTATCTTCCAAACCTTAAATTGTTTCTAAGTACTTGTATATTTTGAAAGAACCTTTTTCTTCTGAAAGTAACTAAATCTCAGAAGTTTTTACAACTTTCGAAGGTTAATACAAGACTTGATTTAATACACGACTTGATTATTCTTGCACTCTTCCCCTTAACACTCTCTCTCACACACACATGCAAAAGACTTAATCTGTCCCTTCTCTTGGCTGAAAATCCGATTTTCTTGGCTGAATTTGAAGATCATCTTGGCTGAATTTCGGGTTTACAAGAATGAGTTGAGTCTTGGTGTTCTACTACCTAACAAGTTAGGTGTTTGCTAGGGCTTGTGGGTATACAAGCTTCAGGACTTCTCTTTTGGAGGCTAGACATTCAAGAAGCATCATCATCTTCTTCTCATCCATACTACATCATCTTGTTCTTGAAAGGTAGTTTCTAAGAACACCCTTTGGTTGTTCTTTTCGGTTTTGATGGCATTTCATTTCACATACATATGATCCTTGTTTATGGGTTTTGTTTTGGGTTAAAATGGTTCATATTTTCAGATTTTTAAACACCTTTTAACCACTTATATCTGCTGAGTTTTTGAAGTTTAAATGGTTAAATTAGCTTTGATAAACATGTAACAAAACCCAACAATGGCATCTAGAGCCGGTTATGTGGAATACTTGCTTCAAAAGTTATTGAAAAGTTAGTTTTCATGGACTTTTTCAACCCATTAAGGGTTGTTTTGTTATGGATGAATGAATCCCTTATGTTTCAAGGTTTTATCTTACATTCTTTAGTATAAACCTTGAAAGATTAACATCAAATGGTTGATTAATTTTGGTAGGACAAAACCCTAAAGTTTTGGTTCATGTTGGCCGAAACTATAAGGTTAAAAAAGGGGTTCATGGTTGTTCTTGAATGTTGTATATGATACATATTTTGGTGCATAACATAGCCTTGACCTTTTGTGTTTTGGATTTGGTTGATTGTGATTTTGTCATGTTGGTTTTGTTCTTGAAAGGGTTGTAATATTTGTGTTTGTATTTTGGGATGTAATTTATTTATTCATTGGTTATGTAATAAATAGATTAGGTGCATTTCTTTTAAAAGAAAAATTGTATTAGGATATGATTTTGTAAAAGAAGATGCATAAGATGAAGACCCAAAGAAGGACACAAAAGATATGGACACTTGAAGATTTTGGATGTGGATTCAAGTGGGAGTCCATGGACACATTTTGATGTGTCATTATTAACCCTTAGGAAAGACCTAATGACAACACTTGTGATGGAAAACAAGTGTAGTCAACTTAGTGGCTATGGTTATGCTCTTATATTTGTATGATTATGCTTGTTTAGTTGTTTGTTGTATGGTTGTTGTTTGATATTTGGATATGCATAACAAACTTATTAACAAACATAACAAGCTAAAAATTGATGGTTCTTTATCATTAAGTGACTAATAAAAGATTATTAAAAGGATTAATGATTTTAATAAAAGAGGTTTTATTGAAAAGTCAACCATAGGGTACCTTGTATTTGAAAGCATGCAAATACAAGGTACATAGAGTTTTCTAAAACTTATTATGGAAACTTAAAATTTCTTTTATAAACTAGTTTAACACCATCCTTTTGCATAACACTTGAGTCACTTTGAAACTCTTTATGGGATAAAGGTCACCTAACCATTTTGAGGGAACTTGTGATTTGAGGTAGGGATACCATATTTATGGGATAAAGGTCACCTAACCACTTATGTTGGAAAACTCACATGTGTGTGTAAGTAGGGTGACTTGATTTGCAAACAATGTTTAATGGATCACCTACAATGTGGTTTACAAAGGTGTTGATGGGATAAACGTGCTGACCACACAGATGATGTTTAAGTCGATCCCATACCCTAGAAGTTGCAAAGGGTTGCAATTATCAAAACGTTAACTACCATGTTAATTTAAGTAATGGGATAAAGTTCACCTAACCACTATTTAAATGAAACGTTGGATTCTAGAATTTTAAAATTGTGTACACATAAAAGGGCTTTAATTATTAAAATATGAATAATATCGAAAATACTAAAATTGAACTTTGTTGAATTTTGTAGATGGCCACGAACAACAATGAAAATAATGATATCCCATCCGCTCACTCACTATCACTAAGGACCATTCTCCAAAAGTAGCATCTAAACCATAATAAGTTTATAGATTGGTTTTGAAACTTGAGAATTATTATCAAGCAAGAGAAACGATCATATATTTTAGATGATCTGATTCCCGATCAACCTAATGAGGAGGATGAGAAGGCCTATAATAATTGGGTCAAATACACTGAGGACTCGGTCCAAGTTTCTTGCCTCATGTAGGCAAGTATGACTCCGGATCTCCAAAAGAAGTATGAATATCATGGAGCGTATGACATGATTACCCAGTTAAAGGAAACATTCCAACAACAAGCAAGGGTAGAGCACTTCGAAACAGTTCGAGCACTCTATGTATGTCATATGGATGACACCTAATCAGTTTCATCTTATTTACTTAAGATGAAAAGCCACATAGACCACATTGAAAGGCTGAATTGTCCCGTCTCGAGAGATTTGGCCACGGATTTGATCCTCAACTCTTTGTCAAAAAGGTTTGACAACTTTGTTATGAATTATAACATGAACGGGTGGGACGAGAACATAAGTGAGCTTCACTCTATGCTCAAAACTGCCGAGGCGGCCATGGGTAAAAAGGTTTTACCTGTTCTCACCATCAATGAAGGTGGGAACAAGAAGAGGCCTCATCCCGCACCCAAGGCAAATGTTGCCAAGGGTAAAGGGCACGTTAGGGGAAGGGAAAAGGAGTGGTAAGAGAGCCACCACCAAAACCAGCAGAGAAGAAGCAAAAGGGTGCTTCAAATGACCCATGCTTTAAGTGTGGGGAGATTGGACATTGGGCAAGAAATTGTCCAGTCCGTCTCAAAGAGTCTCAAGCTAAGAGAGATGTTAGGCAAACCTCAGGTACAATTTTAATGATTCATATTGATCTTAATTTAATATCCTCTAACACATGGGTATTGGATATCGGATGTGGAACTCATATTTGCAACTTAATTCAGGGGTTCAAAAGAAGTAAGGACTTCAAAAAAGGGGATGTTAGCCTCTACATGAGGAATGGGGCAAAAGTTCAAGTTGAAAACCGAGGGGACTACATCTTGAAGCTTCCAAATGGTTTGGAAGCAATTTTTAACAATGTTTTGTATGCTCCTAGTTTGACTAGGAACATTATTTCTGTTGCCCAATTAAGACAATTGGGTTATGGTTTAACATTTATTGAAAATGAAATTAATGTTTCTTTAAATGATATATTTTATTTCAAGAATATTCCTATTAATGGTATTTATGAATTGGTTCGTGAAAACACATTATATGATAGCTTATTTTACCAAACCACGACAAAGAAACTCAAATTGGATTTGAGTGATACCTATCTTTGGCATTGCCGTCTTGGTCATATAAACAAGAAGCGCATACAAACACTTCAAAAGAACGGCCTTTTAAAAGCAAGTGAATATGATTCATTTGATGTATGTGAGTCTTGTTTACAAGGTAAAATGACTAAGGCACCTTTTAGTGGCAAAACCGAAAGGGAAAAAAGATTTATTAGGAATCATACATTCGGATGTATATGGTCCTTTTAAACCAATGACTAGGTACAATGAAAGATACTTCATTACCTTTTCCGATGACTATAGTCGATATGTTTATGTGTACTTGTTAAGACACAACGATGAAGTTTTTGAAATGTTCAAAATCTTCCAGAATGAAGAAGAAAATCAACTCAACAAGAAAATAAAAATTCTCCGCACTGATAGAGGAGGTGAATACCTAAGTGATGCATTTAGAGATCATCTTAGAAGTTGTGGTATTGTCTCACAACTATCTCCACTTGGAACACCACAACACAATGGTGTGTCCGAGAGGAAAAATCGAACTCTATTGGATCGATCTATGATGGCTAGAAGCTCACTGCCTCTATATTTTTGGGGTTTCGCTTTACTCTCTGCGGCCCATATTTTGAATATGTCCCCAACCAAGAAAGTGGAAAGGACACCTTTTGAAATATGGCATGGAAGGGTTCCATCACTATCATATTTAAAGGTATGCGGTTGTGAGGCTTATGTTAAGACTCCCACGTCAAACAAGTTAGAAAGTAGTTCCACTAAGTGTATTTTCATTGGATATCCTAGAGATTCTATGGGATATTATATCTATGATCCGTTTGAACAAAAGGAGTTTGCTGCCAAGAAGGCTGAGTTCTTAGAAGCTAAGTTCCTTATGGAAGGAACTAGCAGTAGAACAGTGGATCTTGAGGAGGATCAAGAACCACAAACTGATACACGTTTGGTTGACACTAGCACTCAACATGAGGATGTTGAGGGTGATCAAATAGTTGATCAATACTGTTGGAGCATATATAGTCATATATAGTGTGTCCGTCGCTTGTCGAATAGTCTAGGCTTAATGTAATACACCTGATATGTTGTAAACACATGAAACTGGGTCATTCG
>BJCM01268093.1:0-14379 GCA_018326385.1 Flaveria bidentis
TAATTAATGTTTATATATAATTTTGATATGTCTCTGTCTTGATTATTGACTAATGGTTGATGTATTTACATGTTTTAAATCAAGCAGATCATACATCTCAGCAAGATGAGTACGATGTTGCTCCCCTTCAGCAAATCAAGTCTCAACTCACAATGATTCTTGATTTGCAAGGGATCGTCTGAAGGTCCGTAAGCTATACTCCTGAAGAAGGAGAAATTATTCATGACTTTACGGACGAACAACTAGCTGAGATGTTTTGGTTCAATCCGGACGAGATTGTGAAGGATGCTCCGACTATTGAAGTTGCAAGTGACGACGAGCTGAATGACGTAGACGACATCGAGATTGAGGACATCATGGCAGAGCATTATCCTGAGTATACAGATAGAAAGGGAAATGTTGTCCCCAATTTGGGTGACACTCTTGTCAGTGATATGTTCAAGTAACTGGATCAGATGGAACAAGATTCAGAGAAGAATCCTGATCAAGCCCAAGCCTTGGACACTGATCTCAACATCAAAAAGGTTGAATGGGCTGCATGTTTTGCAGAGATCAGAGCCCAACGCACTGCTCCAAAACCGAGTGTCTACACCAAGCTCTACAAAGTGAAGAAGCATCACAAGGTGTCAGGAAAGATTATCACGTGGGCCTATTTTGAGGATCTTAATGTATATGCGGTAAAGAGAGAGAAGGGTATAGAGTACTTTAGATTCCCACATGATCTAAAGACTCTACCTGGTTTGGAGCTCAACCAGCTGGCCAAACTGAAGTTGTTATATGCAGACCCAAAAAAGATGTCAGGTTGGTTTGAGGCTGGTTTGAAGAGAGAGTACCACACTAGGTGGGTCAACTTCAAACCTTAATAACCTACTAGGTATATCAGATGGTCTAAAGTTGATTCCATTACTGGCAAGCCAAAGATAGTGCTGAAGTGGAGTCCTCCACGCACGATGTCAAGAATCCATGTAAGGGAAAAGCAACAGGACTTCACTTCACACTTTAAGTGGTGGTACTATGAAGGTAAGGTGGTCATAGTTCTGAACAGAGAAGGTAATATAGAAACTATCATGGTATTTGACCCAATGTGACTAACCAACTTGTCTTCTGATGATGTCTACACTCTATACAAGTGGCCACTGTTCTATGATGCGCAAGACATTGTACAAGCCCTCCAGTTCCCAAACGTGATAAGACTCTGCTTTGTATTTGAAATACATGCGGGAGTTACAAGGGAGGAGAACTACAAGAGATTTTAAGAACTGATGAAGAATGTTAGACAATAGATGTAAACTAGGTCCAAGGGGGAGTTTGTTGATACATATGTACCTAGTCTAGGAGCTCAAATGTAAAATGTCTTTCATGTCTTACATATATGTAAGTGAATGGGTATGAATGTAATACAATGTGTGGTTGAAGCTTATAATGTTTAATATTTCATTGTTTAGTGTGTATTGAACTAAATATATAGGTTTGTGGTTGTTTACATAGTTCTTAGTCAATAATGGTTAAGAAACATGTTTAAACTTAATCATGTGAAGTTCTCATGAGAATGGACCATGCTAATGGACCATACGCATGAATACTTCATGCTAATGAACCAGTTGCACGACTGGACCAGGAGACTGATCACTCGCACGATTGTGACATGAGATTGACTCAGTCGCATGACTAGATCTTCAGTCGTGCCAGTCGTGCATATGATTCAACAGAATGCTTCAGTCGCACGACTGAACCATGCAAATGGTTCAATCGTACGAATGGAAACCCTAACCTATAAATACCACTTAATTCCTGGAAAAACGTAACAATTCGAATACCTACGCACTAAATCGTACCCTAGCCGTCCAGAGACCCAAGAACACTTGTTCCAAGTTCATAGATCACTGTTAATCATCTTACAATCATCCATAAAGTTTAGATTCATTCTTAGATTGATTATACTTGCGTTCTCACTGATTGGATCACCAATCAAATAGGATTCCACACTATTAGGTTTGGTACACACGTAAATCAGTTATTACTCCATACCGAAAACGGTCCTAACAGATCTAAAGACTCTCCCTGGTTTTGAGCTCAACCAGTTGGCATGCCTAAAGTTGTTATATGCTAATCTGAGGAAAATGTCAGGCTGGTTTGAGGCTGCACTTTTGAAAGAATACCACACTAGGTGGGTAAATTTCATGCCTCAACAACCAAAGAGGTATATCAGAAGGTCTGAAGTTGATCCCATTAGTGGAAAGCCTAAGGTAGTGCTGAAGTGGAGTCCTCCGCGTATAATGTCCAAAATCCCTCTAAGGGAAATGCCACAGGACTTCACTCCACACTTCAAGTGGTGGTATTACAATTGTAGAATAGGTGAATCAGTCATAGTCTTACAAAAGGAGAGCCAAATGGATACTATCATGATGTTTGACCCTATGTGGCTGACTAACTTGTCTGCTGATGATGTATATACCTTATACAAGTGGCCACTATTCTATGACTCGCAGGATATCATACAAGCCCTCCAGTTTCAAAACGTGATAAGACTTTGTTTTGCATTCGAGATAAATACTGGGGTTACAAGAGAGGAAAAGTACAAGAAATTCAAAGAGCTAATGAAGAATGTTAGACAATGATGTAAACTAGGTCCAAGGGGGAGTTTGTTGATACATATGTACCTAGTTTAGGAGCTTAATGTAAAATGTCCATCATGTCTTACATATATGTAATTGAATGGGTATGAATGAAATACAAAGTGTGGTTGATGTTTATAATGTTTAATATTTCATTGTTTATTGTGTGATAACTTATAGTGAACTAAATATATAGGTTTGTGGTTGTTGTACATAATTCTTAGTCAATAATGATTGAGAAACATGTTTAAACTTAATTGTGTGACGTTCTCATGCGAATGGACCATGCTAATGGACCATACGCATGAATACTTCATGCTAATGGACCATACGCATGAATACTTCATGCTAATGGACTAGTTGCACCACTGAACCAGGAGACTTGATCAGTCGCCCGATTGAGACATAAGATTGACTCAGTCGCACGACTGGACCTTCAGTCGTGCGGATGGATCAATTACATGATTCAGTCGCACGACTGAACCATGCTAATAGTTCAATCGTATGATTGGAAGACCCTAACCTATAAATAGCACCTAATTCAAGAAAACCTGTTCCAAGTTCATAAATCGCAGTTGATCGTTCTCTAATCATTCTTAATGTTTTATTAATTGTTAGATTGATCAAACTATGTTCTCCCTGATTGGATCGCCAATCAAATAGGATTCCGCACTATTTGAGTTGGTATACACGTAGAATCAGTTAGTACTCCATACGAAAACGGTCCTAACATAACCTCGGGCATGCATTAAGATAATGATCCTGACTTTTACACTCTTAACATCCATGTTGTACTCCTATCAGCTTAACCATATTAATCAGTGCAGCTACGTTTACCATTACCTTATAACTCTTGGCTAAGTGTCCCAATTGCTTACACTTGTAACACAACAAGAATGACGTCGTTGTTGGATGGTGCCGATTGCACTTTGTAAATTCAAATGCGTGCCGACATAGTCTTTCTTTGCTAGAAGGCAACCATATATTCTTTCCTAACCTTAGCCTTCTTGTCCACTTTACCACCAGCTTGTTTACTTGATTTCCTAATTTCCTTCTTCTTCTCACTAGCTTTTCCTAGAGCTCCGCTACAAACCATATCATAAGTCAAAGTATCTGCCTTCAAGATTACACTCTGGATGGTTGTAGGTGCAATAGCAATCACCATTCCATGGATTTATGGAACCACACCTCATATATAGCGCTCAATTCCCTTTTACTATGGTGTCACAAGGTGTGGCACTAAATTTACCAACTCATGAAGTCGGTTAGTATAAGCACTATGACCCGATCCTACGATTGCATTTTATTCATCAAGCAGTACTCTTCATTTACCAAAGCCTCAAATTCATCCCAAGTCATGGCCATCTCTCTACCTTAGGCTTAACCTTGGGTATTCTACCATATCAATGGGCTTTGACCACTAGCATACAAGTAGCATACTTCAACTTTTGATTTTTAACATAGTTGTTGTAACATCTGCCCATTTTGGAAAATAAAAATCCAATCCCAAATCCGTTTGGGTCAATTTTTTGAAAAATCAAATCCGTTAGTTAAAAATTTTATTTATTTCAATCCTTCAAAAACAATAATAATACTATTTATTCAACTTTCATTTATTAAATTAATTCATGGTAATCTCATAATTTATAGAATAAAATTTTATAAATTCATGAAGTTTATTTGTCATTTATGATTTTTAATAATAAAACTAAAATAAAGGATTAAAATACAAGATCATTATTTTTACAAATATATAAGGTCTATAAAATGTTATTAATATTTATAAGATTTTAAATATTAAATTAAAATAAATAATCAAATTAAAAGTTCTTATTAGATTTATAAAATCTACAAAGATTTAATAGAAAAGAAGTTGTTAAATTAAAATTAAAGTTTTAATAAATTTAAAGTTTAAATTGTAAGTATTCTTTTATTTATTTAAATTATTTAATTTTATATTTATTTCAAACTCCAATCATAACCCTCTTTTAAAATACTTATAAATCACCATTAACACCATTCATAACCTCCTCCTAACCTCAAGTATAAAAGCAAGTCTTAGGCCTCACTTTTCATTTGTTCATTCTCTAAAAATTTCACTCTCATATCTTTCTTTCATCCATTGGTTATGATAAATTTAAAGAATTTTATTTTACAAGAAATTTCAAGAATTCTTAATACTAAAGTGATCTTTTATTGTTTTTATATTATACATTTCAATCATCTTAACATCCAATTGTTCTCATGACTTTATGTTCTTACTATTGTTCTTTCTTCTACCAAATCTCTTTTTATTTTACTAATTATCATTTTATCATTAACATTTTAATAATCACTAACCTTATAACAATCACTAACATTCCTAAATTAAGCTAACAACACACTAACATAAACAAAGAATCTTGTTTGCATATGGACAGCTATGCCGCCACATTCGGTTATTCCACAAGATTATTGTTCTGAATGATGGCTATGCAAAAGTCTTAGAATATTTTTATAACTCAATGAAGACTAATATACCATATATTGACATAATAAAATGTTCTAACCCGTTTCATGCTTTAATGATTTTAAAAGTACATATAAGTGCCTTACTTCAATTCTGGCAGAATATAATCTTACTTCAACCGACCATAACTTGATCATAAAAAACTAAATTTGAGTAAATCAGACTCCAGTGTTAATTTCATTGAATTACCTTTTCAACGAAAGTTTATACGCATTCAAACTCAATCGGACAACTCAACAATAGCCTTCACAAGATAAGTGCGCATTTCAGCATCTTTTGTCTTGTGCTGCTTGTTTGATCTGTTTAAAGATCTTTTCATAAAAATGTTTCTAAATGAAAGTTGTCCGAGAGACTTTGAAATAGTCAAGTATAAATTTTTATAATTTTATGAAACCGTTTTCTATTTTTAAAACCTGTTCAAACACATACCAAACATTCTATCCAGAATCTAAAATTGGTACAATAATCGTTTATCAATCTACCTTTCGCTTATTGGCATTCTTTAAGCGTCCTAACTTCTTGTAATGAATTCCAACCTCAAGTTATTGTTTTTTTTATCATTTAGGACATCACCTTTGACTCTTGATATCCAAGATTTCTTATGTACTCTACAACCATCACTATTTGTGAGCCTTCCATGTGAGTTTCCTTGCTCCTTTTTACTTTATTTCACACCTTTTGGGGTGAAAAATATGTTAACCTTATAAACTTACACTTGTAAACATCTTGATACTTGTAAATGCACATGCAATTCATCTTTACCTTTTGTCATGTTTATTTGTGTTATTGTAAGTCTTATATGAGACACATATTTTGTTTACAATCATTAACTATTGCTAGCCTGGCGGCGTCTTAGATCCTTGGTCCTGACAAGCCTATTTGGTGCTAAAACCGATGTATTGCTGGCTCTTGATGACGTATGCTTGTTCATCATAGGAACCAAGTACACTTAGCCAATCTTATAAACTTGTAACAAGTCGAGGTTTGGTTGTAACTATATGTGTTTTATAAACTTGCTAACTCATAACCATTAAGATGAATTGCTACTTGTAAATCTTTTTATATATATGTACGTTTAACTCATGGGAACTCACCAACTTTCAAAGTTGACCCTTTATTTTTAACATGTTTCAGGTTTGATACTTGAGGAACTCTTCTTGCTCATATAAGACTTGGACTTTGATAAATTAAACATCTTATGTTGTTGGTTATATTTTTTTGTGTATTGTAATGACTTAATTTACTTGTATTGTTCAATGAAAAATGGTATTTAATATTATTCCAACTAATTTAGTTCCATGTGCTATGAACAATCGTTTCACATTCGTCTACCCCGATGTTTTCACCGTCGGTCGGAGTGTGACAATTGTTAATATGCATAACCATCCTTTTTGTTTAATCGAATATGACAAGGCTATTGCTTCGCCTTTCCCATCATACTTCTTTAGAATTCACGTCATGAACTCCTTGTACGTACACCAGTCTTGCCTACGTTAATAATGGCCACCAATTTCCACTATTTAAAACTCCAATATCTCAAGATCATTCACATAATCCTGTTTAGAAACATCCTTAGTATACCGGTGATGCTTATATATAGGGTTCCCCATGATGTTTCCACTACACCCATGATATACCAAGAATAATGCTCAATATGGTTTCATAACATCCATTTATTCCATCAAATTATAATGCTGGAACATTTAGGCAACCATTATTTACCAAATCATAAGATCTGTCCAATGAACAAAGTAGTACATGTGCCAGAGGTCTAATCCCTTTGTGGGGGCAACCTCTAACATGGGTTGAGACTAAAATGTCATAGTATGATTCCCATGAAAGATCCAAACCGATTATTATTTATATCAAGATAAAGGTGATGGATGTTTCCATGCCATTGATGTAGTCTCTTAAGACTCAGACTCCAATGTCCTAAAGTATTTATTTGAAGATGTGTACAAACTATGAGTATTATCTCACAATAGAATTTTCTAAACTTCACATGCCAACAAACTATAATTAGGTGTGCACCTAGAATTGATCATTTGCTTTGCATGGTCACCTTAGTTCCTCCTACTCAAGCTACATATATTGTCATGTACAACATGTTAAACATGATACGAATATCAAAGATATGGTTATAAACCAAAGGTTAACTAAGTCGAAGTTATATGGAGGAATTGATTAAGAAAGCATTCATTTGGGTAGTGAAGAATCACACGAATCTATTTAGTATAATCCAAAATCTAAAAGTATCCTTTCTACTGGTGTCTTGTCAGCCATGGTGTTTGTGTCCTAGAATTCAACCCTAACTAGTTATAACAAGGGTGCATACAAGACCCACAACACTAGCGAATGTGAGAAATAAATGTTATCGTACAATCTAAGGACTTAGAAGAATCCTTATAGCAACACATATCAATCTAGATGGATTAAACTTTAAGTAAATAATAAGAGGGTGTCCTAACCTAATGCTTACACAATGTATACATAGATAATATAATGTCCATAGTTCCCTCAAATAAGTAATAGTCAAACACCGCATAAGACATGTTACTCAACACAACTAATACTGCGCATGGAAATTTTACATAGAGATGATGAATTTAGATAATGATGAAAAAGAGTAGAAAGAAAGGTTGAATGGTGGCTAGCGTTTGCAAGATGATAGCAAACTCATAAAGAAAGATTACAACAAACACAGTGGGATAAGGGCCCCAGGCCCCTGGCTCATGCTATTTAATTCTATTCATCTCATTTTGTGTGTTGTCTAATGTTTGTGTTTTTAAATTTCCCACATTTTTATGATTTCAACGAGCTATTATACGATATGTTAAATTAAATTTCATTTTTGTTCAAATTAAGTCCATTTGGCAGAGTTTAGGTAAAGTATATCAATGTTAATCTTTTATTACAATTTTAACTTAAATTTTATGTTTTTACATGTTACTAGTTCATATCCTATCCAACATACATAATTTCGGTGCTAAGTCGAATCCGATGAACGTCCCACTGTCACTATTCCTAGGGCCCAAGCCCTTTAGTGCATTCTAGGTCCATAATGTACAATTATAGTACTGAAAATGTCTACACAAAACTAACGTACTAATCACAGCTCAAATCGAATTTAAGTCAACTTTCAAGTCAAAGGTCCACAACTGTTCTAGGTTAAAGTCAAAATCAAAGTCAAAGTCAAAATTCAAAGTCTAAGGTCATGCACCTATTTTGGTGATAGATATCACACATAAGGACAATTAGAACATATATTTCAATGATACAAAGTACAATAAACAAAATAAAAACAAACTAATTAGGGTTTTACAAAATCTAAGATTATCCAAACATTGAAAGGTAAAATCCTTCATGATCATCCCATGTTATAAATAACACATCATTATTAAAAGATAATTTTTGAGAATAAATGATGAAAGAACTCAAGAATGAAAATAATCAAATATTAAAACATCAAAATAAAATATAAAATCTTAAAAGAACGAATTGATGATCTACATTTAATCAAAATCACAACTTATTTTTCTTGTTCTTGATCTCAAATCAATGGAGATTGATGTTAGAGTAAATGATGATTTTGATGATCAAGAGTGTGATGCCAAGGGTTTGCTAATTAAGTGGAATTAGAGAGAAAGAGTATCACATAAAGAAAGACAAAACCAGGGGTTTTTCCCCTTCTTGTTTTTGGCCAGGGAAGGGCAAGGGCCCCAGGTCATTGGCCTATCTCTTACATATGTCTCGTTCTCATCCTACATTTCCTCTAAATTATGTATTTCTAATTTATTTTCATTTTTACCGCTACTTTGGGCTATTACATTCCATAAAGGACTTATGTTCTTAATTTTTGATTATATGGTTCATACTTAAAAGAGTTTAGGTAAAGTATACCATAGTGCGACTTTCATGGGGTTTTTGACGTAATAGGTAACCATACCATTAGTCACCATGTCTAATGCCTGGTAATTGTCTTTAGAACCCATATCATGTACCTTACATATAATACATGTCTATATACATTTAATTCCCTAATCAAGTTTAGGTCAAGCCGAAGTTAACTTTCGAGTCAAAGATTACATCATGGTTTTTGTCAAAGTTAACATAATTTGTTGAAAAGGATTTATATCAAAAAACTTATGTTTAGGCATAGAGTACAAGTGTAGATTATCTTAGAATATGACAGTTCCTTCACATCCTGATTATAGCAGACCTTGTAAAAGGCATGAGGAAGCCGTTTGGATGTGAGTACGACTTATCATCCTCAAAGAAACGGTTAAAATGATCATACTATGCAGACATTGGAAAATGTGTTAAGGCCTTACATCATTGACTCTGGTGGTAGCTGAGATACTAACTTACCTTTGGTTGAAGTTTTTGTTATAGCAACAACAACCATACTAGAAATAATTATGTACTACTTGAGGCATTATATGGGCCTAAGTGTTGATTGCTATTATTTTGGGCTAAAATTGGGGAAGCCAGATAACTCGACCCATGATTATTTAAGAGATAACTGATTGGGTGTCAAATCATGGAAAGAATAAAGGAATCCCAAGATCATTTTATATGTTATGCTTAAAATGCAATAAAACATTCAGAATTTTATGTTGGGGATTGTGTATTGTTAAAGTTACTGCCTTGGAAAGGCATTGTTTGCTTTGATAAATAAGTAGATTGGAACCTACGTATGCATGTCCATTCAAGATCACCAAATGGATCAGTCATATGGTTTATTAATTTGAATTACCGCAAGAACTAAGTAGGGTACATGATAGATTCCATACACAACTTTAAGAAACTCAAGATGATGATAACCTTCAATTCATTGAACATATTATTATTATTATTATTATTGATAAGGAAATCAAGACTTTGAAGCTTAGTAGAATCACAATCATCATGGTTAGATGAAACTCAAAGTTAGGTCCTTAATTAATGTGGGATTGGGAATATCAAATGAGGCTAAGAAACCTTCCCATTTTCATGAAAGATGTTGTAGATGATAGATCCGAATGAATTTCGGGACAAAATTTTCTCAACTAGGGATACAGTAACTTCCATTACCAAAACATGTGTGTTAACTTTGACTTTGAGTTTGATTTTTAAATTGAATTTGAACTTTACTTTGACTTGAAAGTGGACTCGACTTTGACTTAGCCTATTATTAGAGACTTAAACATGTAGGGTTATGTATTATGCATGAAATGTACGATACGGGCCTTATAGAGAGTCGTGGGAATTGGACATGGTGATAGTGATAGATTCACTTGATTGTCTGATATGATGGTTACATGCCAAGATCGGGTAAACTTAGAAAATGTAAAATCAAAATATCTACATAAAAACACAAAAATCCATACACCGGTAAACTTTACTTGAAGTCTACTAATTAAACATAATTTAACCAGAAATTAAATAATTACAACTTATATGTCATATAATATCTTGAAAGAGTCATAAAAACATAAATAAATTAAAAACACAATAATCAAGCGAAATAAGGGGAGCGATATGAGATAAATTTGTGGGTGACGGGCCAAATGCTCAGGACCCTTGCTCCAACTCCTTGTAGTGGATGAGACCAAACAAAGGGGGTTTCCTTTTTCTTTTGCTTCATTCCAACACTTGTTCCTAAAGTATCTTCTCTCTAATTGTGACACTAGTCCTCACCCTCATTCCATCATAATCATTGAACATCATCCTCTGCATTATAGTTGAATATTAGTCTTGTTCAAGTGTTCAAGATTGGTTTTTGATCAATATCTCTTCATCTTCATATTATAGTAAGTTATTCATTTTGATTTGGAAATTTGCTATTCATATGTAGTTTTTCTTGAAGTTCTTCACTTTTAAACATAAATAATCATCTAACATGGATATTTTTATCATTGTATGGATTAGATCATGAAGGATTATGCTATTCCAAGTTTGGATTGTGACGAACAGGTAAACCCTAGTTTGTTGATTTTACTTTGTATTCATATTTGTATTTATTGTTATCTGTAGTTTTATGGTCCTTAACTTTGATTTTAGTAGACAAAATATGCAAAGCATTATTACAAAACATTATTTAACGAGATGAAACTAACTTCAGTTGTTAAGTAATGGACTAAATCAGTAACTAAGTCAAGTGGAATATAAAAAAGGTATTGTATTTAGTCTTAGGTCAAATGTTATGGTCAAGTTATCAGATCATAAAGGTCATAAAGTTATTGGATAGAAAGTTATCAGCAATTTGGGTCAAGTTATATAGGTCATATCTTAATCATATTTAGTTCAATTAGGTCATATTTTATGTTTAAAAGTAATCCCTGTGATTCCTCTAACTAGGCCATATGGTTTCAACTTAATCTGACATCATTCGCTCCTCCAAACAATCATAACATAAACCAATGGCCAATCTAGAAGTTTTGGGCAGAATGTTAGTCCATGTTTGAGAGGTCACATCTCTCTCATACTATTTTCATTTGAGTTGATTTTGTTACTCATATTTATTTTAGGGACTTAGCTTACCAAAGATGCCTAATTTGTTACATTTCTTATCTATTCGACCTCCAAGCAACCTACACAAGATCAATGCGCATAAATTATTGATGGTACATCAACTATTATAAGAACATGAAGAGAACAACATAATACAATCTTTAAAACTAAATACAATAAATGCGATGATAACTAAGATACTATTCTTGAACTAATGAATGAAAATAAATATTGAGTCTATAAATGTGTTTAATGATAGAGCTGGATGCTTTTAATGCTAAGAACTTCGAGGTTACCTAATCAGTAAACTTGAAGTAAGACATTACATTATTAAATATGAACCATTATAAGAACATGAAGTGAACAACAAACGTAAGGACTTGGAATTGGAAACCTTAAAACGGGATACTAAAAGAATGATAAATGATAGATATGATTTAGCTTGTTGTGGAAATAGTTAAATGAGCCTATGAGAACTCATATAGTTAACCATTATTAAATATGCAATGTTTGTAAAAACAATATATTTGTCTTATAAATATTTTCTTGTAGTTCATATGTCATACTAGGTGTCACGTGTAACAAATGAATAGTAATGCCAAGTTATAGTCCATAAACATAAATATTGAATAGTAATTTTAAGTCATATTGGGAGTCATGGGTAAATATTAAGTCATCTTGTGACAAGGTTTACTACCTAAAATGAACTTAAGTAGACATACATTTTTAGTGAACTTAGTTATAAATGCTAATAGAGTATCCACCAAATTTGGTGTTTTGTTGAATGTTTAAAGCATCTCACTTGAAATTCACAAAATAAAGTCTCGTGATATCAAAATGTGCTTCACACTCATTTTGTGTTTGTTTTTTAAGGTCCAAAACCTACTATGTTGAAGTGAGGTTGGGCCAGTTTAAAAGATAACTTAGAAAATTTGATTTAAAAAAACTACTCAATTTCATTAAGAAATTTGGAAATAATGTTGTTACAAAAATAAAACATTTTTGTAAGTGTAAGAGTTATTTTACTATTGACTGGTTCCAGTTATAGTCATGATATGAATATAAATGTTATGGTATATACATGTTTAGATATCATTAAAGCATATATATATTTTTATAGAATTATGTTAATTTTAATAAAACCTTTATTATGTCTTATTTTTATGTTACATCTTTGATGATCAAGTATAGTGTGGTATTCATCTTATCACTAGTTATAGATTAGTTATTATTGTAATAGGATCTATTTAATTTTGTTAGTATTGTATTCAGTGGGATGCGAAACTACATGATAAACTGTTGTTTCGCTTGGTAGTTTCACATGGTATGTTTGTTTGTTTGTTGATCATTTTGTAACTCTTGTAACTTAATTGAAACACTACTGATTAGAGTTCATTGTGTATTGCTAGGAGCTTATTACTGTTATCTTTCAGCATTATTCTTAATCATCTTATCAAAATCTTATTTGAAATAGTTACTTTTTGACATATTCATCTTTTCAATCTTATTTGATTTGTTTTACATTTGTTATCTATTGAAACTGATTGAAAAGGGTGTGGTGTGTGTTTAGGAAACTTGTGAAATTATTAGATTCAAAATTGATTGTGTTTTGAGTGAGTATTGGTGATTTTTTGGTTATTTGTCACGAAAAGAGGGTTTTTAGATTCATCGTGCGAATCTAGTGTTCATTCTGTGAAACTGCTGTGCGAAACTACCCTAGTCAGAAGATTTTTTGCGGCTTGTGATCTCTTTGCGAATCTATAACGAAAGTTCATTAGTTTCTCTAGTGAAACTATTATCCATTTATCCCTGAACGAAACTGTGGTCAACACTAGTGCTAAAACAATAGCAAAACTGGTGCCGAAACTATCTGCGAAACTATTGATTTGTGCGAAACTATTTGTTTCTTGTCTTCTCAAATTTCGATGACGAAAAATATTACCCTTGCTGACCTTAAGAGTGTGGCACAAAACAAACCTCTAAGTTAATCAGTGGTGATAATTTTGATGATTGGAAAATATGTTTAAAAGCTTTCTTCTTGTACACTAATCACACTTAATGGGAATCAATTGTGAAAAGACCTCATGTTCTTGTTTCCTTAGAAGATAATGTGACTATTGTAAGGCCCCGTTCTCGGGACGCTTACAGCTGGTCAACATTGCACATAAAACATACATTTACAGATATTTTAAATAAACATTGCAGTGGAAACATTCAAAATTGGCATTTCATTTTATCATAAAAACTTTTGCAAAACAATGCATCGTTGTTGGTTAAAAAATTTCATCGTTGTATTACATCACAAAAGCTTTATATAAATGGATGCCATCCAAAAGGGTTGAGCAGCTGCCTCGTGCCATCCTCGGCAACATTACCTGCCAACTGGAAAATGCATAAAAGTCAGCGTTGCTGAGTGAGTTCTAGTTTTATAATAAGCATATTTTACTTTTATTAAAACCCTTCATTTCAAGTGTGTGTGATCATACATCATACGTACATACAGATAATATCATTATTATCTTCGTCATTCTTTCAATCGTTGTTATAACTTTACTTGCACATCGGATATCTCTCGTACCAATACCATATGCTACACCCAGAACAATTTAGCTACTGGGCCAAAGTCAATAAATGAACAGTTGAGCGTATGCCACAGTACTAGAGGTATGCAGTAGAGGCACTACACATTTGGTCGATCACAAAGAATGACCCTGATATCCAATGCTTGCAAGACTTCTTTCATTCGTTCATTAATGCATGCAT
>BJCM01268094.1:6430-37514 GCA_018326385.1 Flaveria bidentis
AAAGAACTAATTAGAATAAGGAACCCAAGCCATGATGGTCTTTGGTTTCCCGTTCCTATTCATAATGGTGACTTCTTGGTATTTCCCTCTAAATTATGGTTTAGATGGAGGTGTCCTGGGAGATTTTTGGTAATGACTGGGTTGAGTCATCTCATCAACATCTACTAAAGATTCACATGAGTAATAAAATCGTTGGTCTCTGTTTCTTTGTAGGATTTTAGCTCGTTTCTCATTATCAAAAGTTGGTTTTTGTTTTGGAAGGTCAATTTTGAGTTTCATTGTGAGATGATTCCTTTGACCCTTCCATAACTCCTTCAAAGTATTCCTGTCGTTTGTTGATCTTGATGTCCTAGATTGATTATTGTTAAGATAAGATCTGACAGTATGTGTCACAACAGATGTTTTTGAGATAGGCTTATGTTGGGGAATTCTCAAACCCTTCTAATTGAAGTAACTATCAGATGTATTGTGATTGTTCATGTCATAGATTGAAAAATACTTGTTGAAATAACATTTTTTTGTGGAGTGATTGTTCATATCACACATAGAGCAAAATTGATTAAAGAAGCATTCATCTGTGTTGTGATTGAACATTTCACAAATGTCACAATACATTTGTTTGTTTCTTGAATCAGATTTTTACTTGTGTGACTCAGCTAATTTTTTCTTTTGCTGAGTCACTTTCTTTTATTTAGGGGATGAATCAGAATCAGCCAATTTTGTAGTTTGCTTCACAACACTACCTTTGTTTGATTTTCTGGGCTTTTTCTATTTCTTCAACCAATTTCTCACCTCTTTCTCAAACTGGTAAACATGTTCCTTGTTGCAGATATCAAACACAACTCATTGTCTTATTCTTGAAGACTGAGGGTCTGATAGTGTTTTATGAGTTGAACTCAGCGATTCTGTTTGTGTCTTTTGCAGTGAAACCTTTTCTGATTTGCTTGAATTTTTTGAAGATATGATCTCATTATCAGAACTGCTCTCAGCAGTGGGTTTCACTAACTTCACATATTTCTTTTTACCTTTCAAGACAAAAGGTATGAATTTCACAAATGGGACAATGATTTTATTGGGCTGGTGGGTTTGGTGACACTCACTGCCTTGTTTGAACACTCTTTAACATTGATTGGATAACCTAATCTGATTTTATCCTCATTTGTTTCAATATAAACATTAGGTTTGTTTTGAGGATTGGTCACTTGTTTTACTATAGATTTAGGTTCCATAGTTTTAGTTTCAATTTCTTTAGTGATTGAGACAGATTTAGGCATGACAGTGTAGATGTCATTATATGGTGGAGGACATGAATTATACCCAATCCCTGACATGTCTTTTGGATCCTTTTGAGAATAAAGCATCTCTTGCAGCTTGACTGAAGACATTTGAAACTTTTCATGTTTCACTTCAGTCAGTGAATGTTCAGCCTTAGATTGAGCTAACTTTTCAGTAAGTAGCTCATTCTCAGCTACAAGAGTGTACTTTTCACCATGCAGTTTTTCTATGTCAGAGATAAGAGATTTGATTTTGATTTCAAAGCCTTTTCTCTTTAAATCATTTCTGACTTTACCTTGCAATTCATTAATACATTTTTCACTACAAAGGTTAGATTTTACCTCAGTAGGCATTGGAGATGAACCATCATTGATGTGAGCCATAAGAGCATGATTTTGAAATTGAGGCTTGACTTTCACTGTATACACGCTCCAGTCACATACCCTATCTTGCTTTATCACTAGAGCACTGGCAGAAGACTGACTACTTTCGTTAGCTTGATTTGTCAGTTGGGGTGGTTTTTGATATGATTGGTGTTGTTGAGAATGATGATACTGCTGTTATTGGTTGTTAGGGTGAAAGTTTAAGTTAGGCTATGATGATGACTGGCCTTGAGAATTCCTTTGATAGTTGTTTATCTTGGGGGCATTGCCTTCTCTGGAGAAGTGGCAAGCCGTGCCATAGTTGAAGCATTTCACCTTGGATTTATCATATCCAAGTTTTGTATTTTCATTTAGGGTCAGCTTTCTGCCTTTTGTAAAGAATTTGTTGGCTCTCATGGCAATCATGGCCATTTGCCATTGTAGATCCATTTCTTCCACATCATCAGGATCCATTTCCTCCAGATCTTCTTGAGTTAGATAAGCAGAAGTGAGTCTTCCTCCTAAGTATGCTTCAAAGCTTGCAACAAAGGCATTGTAAGTTGCCTTTTGTTCTTCTATTCTTGTGTCTTCAGGAGTGGTTTGAGGACCAGCAATGACTTTGGATGTTTGAGATGATGTTGATGGATGATTGATTGGTGGAGTTGCAATGAACCAAGTGTTGTTCAGTTGATCTCTTGATGAGATGAAATCATCCTCCTTAGTGATGAAGGCATTTTCCACAGAATGAGATTCTGATGGAAATTTGTAAGCCTCAATCACTCTTGGTCCACCAAGATTTCTGCTTCTTTTATCAAGATCTAATGCTTCTATTTTGGCTATCATGATATCCAAAGTAGTACTCTCAAGATCAAGAGTATTTTTCAACATTGTTTCATTCTGTTTCCAACTTTCAGGGAGGTTGTGAAGCATCTTCTTGTTTAATTCCTTGATCTTGTAAGTTACTCCCATGATTTCCAAGTCATTTACCAACTGTACAAATCTGTGTAGTTGTTTGGATATGCACTCTCCCTTTGTGTGGTGAAATGTTTCATACTGATTAACAAGCTTATCCTTGTTAATTTCTGCTACGTCACTGCTTCCTTCACACATAATTTTCAGTGCATCCCATATAGCTTTTGCAGTACCATATTTCTCCAATCTTTTTAGCACATCCATCTTGAGTGCTTGAGTTAGTATAGAGTAAGCTTTAAAATCAATCTTGATTTTCTTATAATCTTCATCATCAAGAGTTAGATATTCAATGGGCATTCTTGCAGTTTTGTAAATTGCAGCTTGATCTGCAGACAAAGTGACAGGGATGTGTGGCCCCATGCATATTGAGATCCATAAAAATGCCTCATATATGGCATTTGGTGGGGATAAGAAGGGAGGTAAAATAGTTGCTGAAGAAATGGTAACTAATGGTGTGCTCAAATTTAAGAAAGTAAACTAATGTGAAAATTTACAATATAATCTATTGAGTGTGTCTCAAACTTGTGATCAAGATTATACCATATTGTTTGATAGCACTAATTGTTAAATTCTTAAGCCAAGTTTTTCAGTTCCAAAAGAATGGATCCTTCTTAAAGCATCACGAAAAGGAAATACCTATGTTCTGTATATGAACAATACAACACTCACAAGCAATGAAACATGTCTGTTATTTAAGTCACCAGAAGATGAATCTCAACTATGGCATAGAAGGCTTGTTCATTTCAACTTGAAGAACATGAATAATTTGGTGAAAAATGACATAGTCATTGGACTACCAAAGAAAGAGTTTTAATGTTCAAATAATTCTTTTTCTGTTCAATTTGCTAGGCTAAAAAGAAAAGTGGAATAGATAAATAAGCCAAAGATGAAAATTTGTGCCCTAGTATCAAATGCTAATCCAACAAAAAAACCATCAAAAGAAACCTCTAAGTCTTCAAAGCCTATTATTCAATACACCAGGAGGAGAAAGTACCTTGGTGCTACACATAAAGAGGTAATTAATGTAGCAGATTCACCTAAAAGTTCAAGGCCTATATTTTCTTAGCACACTCCTTAAATGGATGTATCAACTTCAAAGCCTAAGTCTCATGCTGAAACTAGTGATGAAGAATTAAAGAGCTAACTAAAGAAGAAACTCTAAAAGAAAAAGAAGAATCAAAGGCTAATGATCTTCTGACAACAAAAGACATATTAGAAGACAAACTTGAGTTAACATTGTTTATGACCCTTATCAACCATGGGTTTCCATATGACATGGTTGAAAGGATGAATCTGGCTGAAATGAAGAATCTGCTGAAAGAGTTTGAGCTTCCTAGATTAATGATCCCAAATTATGACTATGAAGCATTCACAACATTTCAATTAATTCAGAAAATAAAGGAGTTAGGCCATTATGACACAACATAGCTGAGCAAATACAATATGACATGCTGGCTACAAGCTCATAACTATAAAATGCATGAGATTAAAGGAAGAATAGTTGGTGAGCTTAGAAGAATGATAGAACATGTAATGAGTGTTGAGCTTGAAACCGGTGTGAAATTCTAGACCGAAGCTCCAAGCCCAGCTATAGAGCATCACAACAAAGTCCCTGCTGAGCCTTTCACTGTTGAAAGTAAAGACCAACACAAAAGGAAAGATAAACTGACTAGAGAACCAAGAGAAGTGATACGTGGAAAAGTATGGCCACTTGGAACAAAAATTAGAGAAATCACAGAACAAAAATCCACTTTGACAAGGTAGTTTAATAATCTCACAACTCCCAGCTCTATGGAAGAAAACAAGATTATGGCTTGGAAATATGATCCAGACTGGGATTGTGTACTCATAAAAAGGACATTAGGAAGGACTCAATACTTCCTTGATGTAGAACAAGTATTGTGTATGCCTGAATATGACATAGAGGATCTACAAAGTTTAATCATCACTAACTACCCAATTCACCCAAGAGGAAGAGATTTCTCTACATTACTGGGTAAATTATAGATTAAGTTTAGAGATGATGTGATGAAAGAAGCAAAAAGAGTGGATGATGAACACAATAGAAGAATACAAGGGCTGAAAAGGTTTAAATCCTACACCTCTAAATTGGTTGATGATGAATTTTTAAAGAGGATTGGATAAAACAATAGAAAAACAACACAATTGATGGAAATCAATACACACATCCTATCATAAAGTCTGGTTATGTTGAGAAGACAAAAGAGCTAGTGCTACTAAAGAATGCAGAGAACAAGAGAGTTGATCGGATCAGGATCTTCGATCCTGTGGAAATCAAGTTGCTCCATAGCAGCTACGCTTCATACTTACATGACAAATTCTTCCCAAAGCTGATTGATAAAAGAGCTTAGAATGATCCATTCCTATATGTCCATATGATACAAGTGATTGACAAACTACATGCCAAGGCTTACAAGAGAAGAAGATATGAGGCAGGGATTTTCAGAGGGTCTAACATCAATGAAGTGAGTGAGCTGAGGATCTCAGAGCAAGATGAGTTGGAAATAGTCCACAATAACAATGTTTTGGAAAATCTTACAACTATAGTTGTTTTGGGGATCAGTTTTGAAACATTATAGAAGATTAGCAAGATGAAGATCAACTACAAGTATGATGATAAGAAGACTACTGTCTCATTCTTCTACAACAAAATTATAGTAAGAGTGAAGGAGGTTTCTACTTTGAAGAATTTATTACAAGTGTCTAAGCCTAAGGGGGAGTATTGTAAGATTTAGGAACAATTGGTCAAGATCATTTTGTATATGCTTAGAACTTTAATCAATACTCATAATGAATGATTATAATTCATTATTTTGATTTATGCATTATATATATAGGTTAACCCTTATATGTGTTGATTTATGTATGATTGCAGGTAAAACATTATACTTGGTCAATTTGTAAATTTGACTAAATGTAAGAAACATCTACGGATGAACATTTTGTTTTCTCGTAGATATGTTTCTTACAAAAACAATCATTTGAATATCTTTTGCGGATGAACAACCAGCTCTGAAAGTTCAAGTGAAGATACCTTCGGAAGAACAAGATAGCTTCGGAGAACAAAGTACCTTCGGAAGAACAAGATAGCTTCGGAAGGACAAAGAACCTTCTGAAGAACAAGATAGCTTCGGAAGAACAAAATGCCTTCGGAAGAACAAGATAGCTTCAGAAGAACAAACACCTACGAAAGACTATGTAGCTGCAGAGTCCAAACACTTGTATTACAAATAACACAAGTGTTACTAGTTAACAAGTCAACAACTCAACAAGACAATTTCGAATACCAAGAGATCTAGTGTTTCCTTAACAGAAACAATAATTGTCTATAATTATGGATACTAGGTTTCACATCAACGAAGACAGGTGAGCCATAACAAAATTAATTCAAAGGCAAACATCATAACGATTCACACAATCAAACACAAACCCTAACAACTGTCATATCAATACATCATCAACCTTAATACGATCAAAGCATATATTTTTTATTGCATTCATTCTTTGTTTATGTGTAATTATTAATTAGTTTTAATGAAATACTTTTGAATCAAATCTTGTTTGCTTATTTATTGTGTTCGTCATACCAAACATTTACTTGATTTGATAATTGTTCACAAAAACAATTAAACAAAAGTTAATGATCATTTGGCAATCATTAGCATGATTCCATTCTTCTAACACTGATAATTCGTGATTGCGGTCAATGGATTCACAAGATAGATTGTGTTCATCAGTATGTGTTGAGAAAGTTAAAAGATATAGAGTCCATGCTCAACAACTGCCTGATAATGTAAAAGAAAAAACGATTTTGATTGAATCTAATATAAGAGAACATAAATTATATCAAATCAAAATTAACTCTCTACAAAAGGATTTTGACAAACTTGTTTCAAAAAATTACAGCTAAAAAGCCCAAGTTAAGCATCTGATCACTTCCTTAACTAAATCCATGGCTGATCATGCATCAACTAAAGTGAGACTTCAGAAGTTTCAACTTTCATCTCAGCAATATGAAAAATTATTGAATTCTAATAATAAATCAAAGAACAAGTATGGGTTGGGATATAATGTTGTTGCACCTCCTCTAAATGATAACTATACAACTATACCTGAAACAATACGAATAGCTTGTCAAATCATTTTTTACCATGCACCAAGTTTGAAACAAAATCAAATGAACAAGTTAATAATATTGAAACTGAGATGAGTGAAACTAAGTCTTCTGAATCAGATAAAATCAAACAAAATGACTCTAAAATTCATTCTGATGAAAATGTTGATAAATATGCAAATTAACTAGATATTGGTAAGATTCTTTCATTTGAAATAATCATTCCCAAAGTTCTAAGCAAACAAAGTTAACATATCCTCCAAAGCAAAAAAATATGCTGAAAACTATTTGCAAGAGAATAGCTCAATTACATGAAGGTCTTCAAGTACTTAATCAGCAGAAAAAACCTACAACTGAAGTGAGTTAAAAGTGTACATCTAATGATGTACATAAATCTTCCATAGAAAAAGGAAATAAGCAACTATCAGCAGAACTTCTCCAAAAGAAGAAACATTCTTTAGTAGCAGATCTGCGTAAAAACATGTCTACTGAGTCAGTAGATGATATGCGGAACCCAAAGGAAGCAACCAAGTTGAAAACAAATAAAAAAGGTGTGTAATCAAAGCAACAAACTTCAGCTGATAAACATGAACCTTTTGACATCATGTTAGGAAAAGGAAAGTAGTCAGCTGCTGTAAAGCTTGAAAAGGAATTGAAGACTCAAAGACAGCGAAAGAAGAAGCAATTGATTGAATCTGATGACGTGTTGAAAGAAAAGTATTGCAAATGGTTTGACATGAAAAATCACAACACAAAAAACTGTTACTTCAGCAGCTATGGCTCCATTTAGAATATGAACAATCACATGACATCAAACTATTACTTCATCAAATATTGTGCTATTTGTAACAAAAATAACCATTCAACTCAGCAATGTTATTTTAACAAAATGAACAAGACAAAGAGCACAAAGAAGAAACAACCTGAAAAGGATAAAACATACTCTTAATCTAGTGATGATAAAAAAGATTCTAAATTAAAGAAACAACAAAAAACTTAAACAAAAGGTTACAAAACTAAAGGAGAAATCATCAACTGATGGTGAACCTTTGAAGAAAAGACAATCTCATCAGCAATAAAAGACACCACACAAAAAGGTGGATTTGAACAATAAGAAGTCAAATGCTAAGGATACTTTCATTGATAATCTTGAAAAAGGAACTCATGTTTCACATTCAAAATCAAAGGATGATTAAACTTTCAACAATCAAGGATTATCATTAAAGCCAAAACAATAATCAAAGAAAGAAAAGATGCTTAAGGAAAAGATTGAGAAACCAGAACAAAGTTCCACAAGTTCATCATCAACAGAATCATCCTCACCGCAAACAACAAACAATGAATCAATTGAATCTAAAATTAATATTAAAACTTCAAGACTCATTCATGAAGGAGTTACAATTTTAGACACCACTGGAACCACCAAAATCATTAAGTGTAACACCCCAAAAAGTTAAAACGAGTCATCAAGGATAATGGGCTTAATTAGTGGGTATTTAGTAAAGAAAGGAAATGGGTTATGGGCTAATTAGGCTTATGGGCAAGAGCCTAAGTGATTTAGGGCCCATAATCAGCCCTTTAACCCATCTAATCTGCCACCATCTTCCTCATTCCAACCCTAACCACCAAAATTCATAGAGAGAGAAAGTGAAGAAAACTCAAGATTTGGTGCTCAAAGGTTAAGATGTTAAATATCTGGGTGTTGGACCATCAAACCATAAGAAAGGATCAACAAATCCAGGTAAGAATCGGCCTCTAAACACTTCTATAGATCAAACCCGGATTCTAGGGTTTTGGGTTTTGAAAAGTTGCAAAGAATCGCATAAAGGTCACATTTTTATGTATGAAAATATGTAAAAAGCTTAGATATAGCCTCATGGATGATAAACTAAGAGATTGGATGTAAAAAGTTGAGAATTTGGGTTAAAAATAAGGTGGTTCATAATTTTTATGCGATCTGCGAAACTGTCTCGTCATCTGGCGAATTGCATATTCCAACTACGAAACTATGAAGATTCCTTGTGAAACTATTGTTATGCATGTAGTTTCGGTGAAATGGAATTCCAACGAAAGTTGGGCGAAAGTGCCATGCAAAACTGGCAGTGAAACTAGTAGGGAAACTGGCAGCGAAACTGCTTATTTGGCAGCGAAATTAGCAGCGAATTTAGCCAGAAATTAACTGCTTTAAGTGTTAACTTATCTGCAGGCTGTGTAGTGTGATCCTAGCCTAGAAAGCTTAGTTTAGAGTTTACTCACAGTATCCAGGAGAGCTCTAGATCCCCTTATTTGTAAGTTTTTCCATGTTTTGGGGTTATTATGCATACTAAATACACATTTATAAATGACCGAGATTTTATGAGGTTTTAATAGGAAGATCGATTTTCTATAAAAAATTGTGTTATAAAAATATTAAAAATAAAAAAATATCTCCCCCGAACCCCCGCTGCCCCGCGGAGTGTCGGTTATGTTTTATGATGACTAGTACTTGGTAGACTGTGTACTTAATAAGTTAAGTTTTATATATTAAAGTGGAAGATGATATTAATGAAAAATGAAACTTAATGAATGTTACCCCCAGGCCCTTTTGATGATGAAAAGTCTTGCAAACACTATGATAGACTTCACTTATGTGAGTCTGATGTATGATGATTGATCCGTATTCATGAGCGGGTTATGTGCCATGCAGTGTGGATCAACTTTCGGGGGTTAGCTACCATGATGATGTGTACCGACATTGATCGACGTTTGTTGTCGATCAACATGGAGCTCTTGCTTTGTGCAATATCATTTATGATGAAGTGAAAGATATGAAAGAATGAAAGATAATGAACATGCTTTTTAAGACCCAAAGCTATGTATTATGATGTATGCGTGGTCATTGTATGAAGGATAAAGTTTATATTTTCTTATTTACCTAAACTAGAACTCACTCAGCAAAGCTGACTTTTATGAATAATAGTTGGCAGGTAAATGCTGATGTTGGGGATGGCACTAGGGAGCTACTTGGAGAACAACAGATGGCATTCCTATTTACGAAATCTTTTATTGTAATTTAAGGAAAAGTACTATGTTTTATTTACAAATGAAGGACAACACTATGAGTACAATATGATTCCAAGTTTTAAATGAAAGTCTAATTATTTCTGCTCCGTTGTTTTGTTATTAAAATGATTTTATGCTATGATTAACCAACTGTGAGCTTCCCAGGAATGAGGCCTTACATTAAGGCATGGGTTTCCAAATCTAATTGATTTTTTTTAATTGTGTAGGAACAATCTTGCAGACCTAATAACAAGTGGTATGTTGACACTGGTTGTTCTAGATATATGACAGGAAACTGTTCTCTTCTCCATGACTTCAAACATAAAAATGCTTCTTATGTGGCATTTTGTGGGGATAAGAAGGGAGGTAAATTTGTTGGTGAAGGAATGGTAACTAATGGTGTGCTCAAATTTGAGAAACTAAATTACTATGAAAATTTGCAATATAATTTATTGAGTGTGTCTCAAATTTGTGATCAAAATTGTACCACATTATTTGATAACACTAATTGTTACATTCTTAGGCTAGGTTTTTCAATTCCAGAGGACTGGATCCTTTTTAAAGCATCAAGAAAAGGAACACATATGTTATGGATATAAACAATACAACACTCACAAGCAATGAAACACATTTACTATTTAAGTTATAAGAAGATGAATCTTAGTTGTGGCATAGAAGGCTTGTTCATTCCAAAATGAAGAACATGAATAAATTAGTGAAAAATGACTTGATCAATGGACTGTCAAGGAAAGAATTTTATTGTTCAAACCATTATCCTTCATGTTATAAAGGAAAACAACATAGAGTATCATATAAATACAAAATTATCAATACATACACTACACCACTCAAATTGCTTCACATGGATCTTTTTGGTCCAACCAATGTGATGAGCATTGGAAAAAGGCAATATTGTTTCGTGGTTGTGGATGATTTCACAAGATTCATATGGGTATTTTTCTTAAAACAAAAGAGTGAAACATTAGAAACAACTTGATTAAAAGTTAAAATTTTCAGGAGTGACAATGGGACTGAATTTGTTAATACTCTCTTAGAATCTTTTAGCAGGAATAAAGGCATTGCAATGCAATTCAGTGCACCAAGAACTCCATAACAAAATGGAGTTGCTGATACAAGAAACATAACTCTCATTGAAGCGGCAAGGACAATGCTAGCTAAATCACAATTGCCAATCACCTTTTGGGCTAACGTAGTGAACACAACATGCAATGTTCAAAACAGGACATTAATTGTCAAATAACACAATAAAACACCTTATGAGCTTTTATTTAATAGGAAACCTTACATAGCATATCTTATAGCTTTTGGGTGTCATGTATCTATTTTAAACACAAAAGAATAATTGGGAAAATTTTCAGAGAAACCATATTATGGTTTCCTTGTTGGATACTCTTCAACATCTAAATCATATAAGATTTACATTCCACAATAAAACATTATAAAAGAAACTTTTAATGTGTCATTTTATGAATCCTTATTTCCTAAATTTGTAAAAGGATCATCATGGTTGTTTGATGTAAATGCACTCACAGACTCATTTAAATCTTGTTATTTGAATAATGCAGGTTCTATGGATACATACTAACCATTTGTTCCTCCATATATGAATGAAGTGTCATTTTTTGATGACCCACCAAGAATACAAACTTCAAGTATCATGGAACAAGGAACACCAAACAATTTAAATAATGCAGCACAAGATCAACCAACTAGATCTACATCCTCAAATGCAAACACTTCATTAGCAACTGCTAACTCTGCATCAACAGATAAGTATCCAACATCCGGAGATATGCATATTGCACTTGAAGATGTTCCATCCATATCAGTAGATAATCCACACATTGGAGATGATTCATTGCAATCCAAAGAGTTATTGTCATTAAGTCAACAAATACCATCCGTAGATGTTCATGTAACTCTTGCGAAAGCACAAAATTCATCCTTAGAAGTTCCTGGGAAAAGCATTCACAATTCAGCTAAAGTACAAACTTTGGAGGAAAATCATTCAGCTCCTAATTATCAACATGCTGATCACTTTGATTACTTCATATATTCATCATCTCAGCTGGATCCATCCGCATCAATGAATATGACTAACTTGGAATCATCTATTCTAGTTGAGTCTATTTCAACAACAAGAATCCATAAGACTCATACAATAAATAACATCATTGGTAATCATAATGAATGAACAACAAAAAGTTAAGGGGGAGCTGCAAACATCTATCTTTTCACTTGTTTTCTTTCATAAGTGGTTCCTCCAAACATCACAACTACACTAAAAGATAATAGTTGGATTGAAGCTATGCAGGAAGAGCTACTTGAAGGTTAGTATCCAATTGGAAAAATATTACTCTTCAAAAATAAACTAGATGACAAAGGTATAATTGTGTGATACAAAGCAAGGCTGATTCCACGAGGTTATTCTCAAGAAGAAGGGATATACTATGATGAAAATTTTTGCACCAGTTGCAAGAATTGCAGCCATAAGAGTATTTCTAGCCTATGCATCATATAAGAAGTTCACTATCTATCAAATGGATGTGAAATGTGCTTTCTTATATTGGAAAATTGATGAAGAAGTCTATGTAGCTCAACCTCCAGGTTTTGGAGATCATGATTACCCACATAGGGTATACAAGCTTGACAAAGCTTTATATGGTCATCATCAAGCTCCAAGAAAGTGGTATGAAACATTATCATCTTTCTTGATCAAGCATGGATATAAACGGGGCACTAATGATGAGATTCTCTTTCTCAAACAAGAACATCAAGACCTATTAGTTGTTCAAAATTATGTAGATGACATTATATTTGGATCAACAAACAAGAGACTGTGTGAAAGCTTTGAAGAGTTGATGAAATTTGAGTTTCATATGAGTTCAATGGGAGATTTAACCTACTTCCTTGGTCTACAACTTCATGAGAAAACAGATGGCATCTTCATCAATCAATAGAAGTATATTCATCAACTATTGAAGATGTACAATCTTGTTGATACATCTTCATGCAAAACACCTGCTTCAACAATTGACAAAATTGTACCTGATCCTATAGGAACATCTATTGATCAAAGATTATATAGATAAATGATATGATCTCTTATGTATTTAAGTTCCAGCAGACCTAACATAATGTTTGTTGTGTGTGTTTTTGCTAGGTACCAATCAGATGCAAAAGAGTCTCATCTGAATGCTATGAAAAGGATCTTCAGATATCTCAAAGGAAAACTAGCCCTTGGTCTATGGTATCCAAAAGATGGGGACTTCTCTCTATACTCATATTAGACAGTGACTATGGAGGATGCAAAAACAATAGAAAATCCATAACTGGTGGATGTTAGTTCATAGGACCAAGACTTGTTTCATGGCATTGCAAAAAACAAATAAATGTATCTTTATCCACAACTGAGGCTAAGTACATAGTTGCTTAAGCTGGTTGCTCTCAAGTTCTTTGGATGCAAAATCAATTACTTGATTATGGTTACAATTTTCTTCAAACTCCAATTCATATTGATAATTCAACTGCTATGTTCATCACTGCA
The DNA here is from genome assembly GCA_018326385.1 of Flaveria bidentis. NCBI lineage: Eukaryota > Viridiplantae > Streptophyta > Magnoliopsida > Asterales > Asteraceae > Flaveria > Flaveria bidentis. The sequence goes on from BJCM01268094.1 coordinate 19,785, forward strand.
AATCTAGTGCAGCATAGTAAGACAAAACATATTGAAATCAGATACCATTTTCTAAGAGATTGCTAAGAAAAAGGTTCAATCAAGTTAGTCAAATGGATACAACAAATCAACTTGCTGATTTATTCACTAAAGCCTTTGATTCAGTTAGATTTAGTTTTCTTATTGAGTCATTAGGCATGACCAACTTAGATTAATTAACAACAACAAAGATATGCATGAGTCTGCTCTTGCATATATTCAGCAATCATTAGTGTCTTAGCAAGAAAATACCATTAGGAAATGATAGTACACTATGTCTTTGCTTCTTACCTGAGTTTTTACACATCATTAAAATCTGATCAGAAGTTCTTTGATATGTGACTAGGTTCAACTTGAGATGAAACAACACTAAAAGCATACCAAACATATTGAAAAAGACGACTGTGTGTGGGGAACTCCATTTTGAAGATCAACCTAGTAAATCTTATCCTGATGAGACCAAATCATTCACTCAATCACACTATGTAAAACACTTTATAACTTCTATCTTTGTAAATCATATTCTCTAGGTTTTGGATAAACAAAGATCTGGTTTTATCAACAACATGGTGTACATCTGTATCCAACTGGTGAAAAGATCATGATCCTCATCATCCTTCTATTTTTTGTAAACAAATACCTAGGTTAAAGGCTCTTTGTTTTAAAGAAGTAAAGGCCTAATGACCTGATGTTGATCATGTCTAAGCTCTCAAAATAATCCATTGTGATCAACAGTATATTAACTTAAGAACGCTTGCATCAAAGCATTAATGAGACTTCAAATATGTAAGGCCCCATTCCTGGGACGCTCACAACTGGTCAATCATTATATGTCATAAAACATTGCAGCGGAACATAAAAATAGTTTTTCATTTCATTCTAAATGCATTTGCAAGTTAGTACAATCATTCATTTCAAAACGTCGTTCGATCGCACTACAATGCAAAAAACATTAAACAGAAGAATGCCATCCAAAAGAGCCAAGTAGCCACCCCATGCCATCCTCAGCAACTTTACCTGCCAACTCGAAAATGCATAAAAAGTTAGCGTTGCTAAGTGAGTTCTAGTTTTACAATTAACATACTTTACATTCATTAAAACCATTCTTTATATTTGCATGTGATCACACATCATACGTACACATAGGTAATATCAGTATTATCTTCATCATTCGTTCATTAACTTCCATTCATTCATGCTTTCTTACTTTCATTCAAACGTTCATCATTCTTCTTTTCATTCCGTCAAAAACCATGAACTTTACCCCACCGTCATGCATAAAGCTGGTACTGGGCCGGGGTCTATCATAGACCCCTCGTCATGGTGCACAGCAGCCTGGCCACAATACCTAAGGGTAAATTCAGGTGTACCATTGTCATGTGCTATACCCACCGTTATGCATAAAGCAGATACTAGGCCGAGGTCTAATCAAAGACCCCCCGTCATGGCGCATAGCAGCCTGGCCACCGTATCTAGGGTAAGCGACAAAGGTTCTATACAAATGGTCGATCATAAGGACGGACCCCGGTGTGCATCCTTCTGGGGTAGCTAACCCGCACATCGTTGGACTAACACCCTTCGTTTGGCGTGTTCCCACATACAAGACTTGTAAAACTTACTTTACTTTCCTTCGTTCATTAATGCATGCATTCATTTGTCATGTTCCTCTTTTCATTATCCTCCACTTTACGTTACATAATACTTTCATTTCATTCATTAACATTCAACGTAAAAATACGGGAAAATAATCATACATAATAAGGAACACAAACATACATAATCAACATCATCATACCGGGCATCATACATACATAACATACATCATACATACCATCATGCATAAGCATCAATCATACATAATAACATGCCCATCATAACACCGCATTTGTCAATGCTCATCTGAATTTGTTCATCCGCATTGACTTTGTTCATCCGCATTTGTTCAGTCGCCTGAACTTACTGTAGATACATGTGTACCTAGTTTATGAGCTTAATGTAAAATGTCTTGATTTTCTAACACATACGTAATTGAATGGGTACTTAATAAAATACAATGTGTGGTTGTGCTTATAATGTTTATTATTTCATTGATTAGTAGATTAACGCTTATTGAACTAATTATATAGGTTCGTGGTTGTTTGAATAAATCTTTGTAATGTAATGATTAAGAAATATATTCAAACTTAGAAATATGAAGTTCTCATGCGAATGGCCCAGGCTAATGGACCATACGCATGAATAAATTCATGAGAATGACTCAGTCGCATGACTGAACCAGGAGACTGGAACAGTCGCATGATTGTAATAGGAGATTGGCTCAGTCGCACAACTGAACACTCAGTCGTGTGAATGGATCAACCGCATGACTCAATCGCACAACTGAACCATGCTAATGGATCAGTCGCACGAATGAGAAACCCTAACTTATAAATACCACTTAAATCATGGAAAAACATAACACTACGAAGACATACATACCCTAGCCGTGCAGAGACTTCTAAGAACATGTCCAAGTTCATAGATTGCACTAAATCGAGTACCAATCGTTCTTAACGTTTAGATTCAATCTACAATTGTTTCTACGTGCGTTTTCATTGATTGGATCGCCAATCAAATAGGATTCCGCACTATTTGATTTGGTATACACGTATATCAGTTAGTACATCGTCTAGTACATGATCCTAACACTTACTCATTCGCATTTCCTCAGTTGCATGACTCACTCATCCGCATTTCCTCAGTCGCATGACTAATTCATCCGCATTTCCTCAGTCATCTTCATTTCCTTCCTCATCCGCATTGACTTTCTCATCCGCATTGACATTCTCATCCGTATTGACTTTTCATCCGCATTTGTCAATGCTCATCCGCATTTCTCAACACTTAAGTAGTTTTTTCTAAACATAGGCGTATGAACTACTATTTGGGCGTATGAGCAGTCTAGGGCACACTTAAAATCAGATTCAGTTCCCAAACACCATCTATCATGTTCTATGGTTAAATCTTACATTCTAAGCCTTAGAAACACAAACATAACATCATCAAGTATGAACATAAACCAAAATCACAACATACCCGCAACGTACACACATTCAAACATACGGGTATGATAGCCTAGTTTTATAAAAAGTTCCATAATGCATATCCAGCACAAAAATCAGCTAATACATGTAAAAGAGGGGTTGTAGAACTCACCTTAGCAGCCTCTAAAGTATGGCTTCTTCCAAACTAATTTTCAATTGAGTTCAACCGCCTATAAAACCCACCAAAAACACACACACGAACACACCCAACACACACAAGCATACCAATGCTAGCATGATAACTGGTGTTATATGAGAACTTAGCTAACGGTAAGTGGTTATCCCAACTTCCTCCAAAATCGATGACACATGCATGAAGCATATCTTGCAGAATCTGAATGGTCCTTTTCGACTGTCCATCTCTCTAAGGATGATAAGTCGTGCTAATATTCAACCTCATCCCCGTTGCATCGTAGAATTTCTTCCAAAATTTTGATGTAAACCGGGTATCACGATCAGACACAATAGACACCGGCACACCATGACGAGTTACGATCTCCTTGATGAAAAGATCCGACAAACTGTCAGATGAATACATCTCGTGAATTTGTAGGTAGCGAGCACTCTTCGTCAAAATATCAACTATCACCCATATGGCATCATACCCTCGCACAGTACGCGGTAGCTTTGTAATAAAGTCCATGGTGATATGTTCCCACTTCCACTCCTGTATATCCAATGGTTGGATCTTCTCGTACGGCTTTTGGTGCTCGGCCTTCACTTGCAAGCAACTAAGGCACTTAGTCACATAATCCACCACATCACGCTTCACACCCGGCCACCAATATTTTTTTTCATGTCTTGGTACATCTTCATAGCACCGAGATGAATAGAGTATCGAGTTTTATGAACTTTGTCCATGATCTTCAAGCCTAGATCCCCAAAACGAGGAATCCACATTCACCAAAATCAGGTTCTAGCACCAATTATGTTTTCACCGAATTTCGTAACCAGACCTCTCATCCTTTCAGAGTTAAGATGATCTTCTTTCAATGCCTCATCTTGAAACTCTTTGACTTGCTTCATCACATCAGAGGTCATGATCAACCGGTAAGCTTTCACTCGAATCGACTCGGGTCTCTCTTTTCGGCTAAGGGCATCCGCCACTACGTTGGCTTTGCCCGGATGGTAATGGATCTTGCAATCATAATCCTTTATAAACTCCAACCATCTCCTCTGTCTCATGTTCAAATTTTTCTGCTCAATGAAGTACTTCAGGCTCTTGTGGTCGGTGAATATGGTGCATTTTGTACCGTAAAGGTAGTGCCTCCAAATCGTTAACGCAAAGTAGACGGTTGCTAGCTCTAAGTCATGAGTAGGGTAATTGACCTCATGAACCTTCAACTGTCGGGATGCATAGGCTATAACTTTTCCCATCTGCATTAACACACACCCCAACCCTGAGTAGGAAGCATCATAATAAACCACCAGATCTTCACTTCCATTGGGTAATGACAGAACAAGAGCTTGAGTCAACCTCGGCTTCGATTCCTCAAACGCATTCTCTTTAGCTTGACTCCATACGAACTTTACATCTTTCTGGGTCAACTTGGTTAGTGGAGAAGCGATCTTAGAGAAGTCTTGAATGAATCTCCCGTAGTAGCCCGCCAAACCCAAGAAACTACGAATCTCGGATGGCGTCTTTGGAGACTTCCATTGCATCACCACCTCCACCTTTGCTGGATCAACCATAGTCCCCTCGGGATTCACTACATGAACCAAAAACTGAACTTCGCGCAACCAAAATGCGCATTTGGAGAATTTGGCATACAACTTCTCCCCTTCTCAACGTCTCCATCATCTCTCGAATGTCACCGGCATGCTCCTCTTTATTCTTGGAATAAATCAGGATATCATCGATATACACAATCACTCATTTATCCAACATCCACCGACACACTCGATTCATGAAGTCCATAAAAGCAGGTGGTGCGTTGGTCAAACCAAATTACATAACGAGGAACTCGTAGTGACCATAACGCGTGTGAAAAGCTGTTTTAGGAATATCCTTCTCTTTCACATTTAGCTGATGGTAGCCCGATCGAAGATCTATCCTTGAGAACCAACTGACACCTTGAAGCTGATCAAACAAATCATCAATTCTTCGTAAGGGATATCGGTTCTTTATTGTCAACTTATTCATCTCACGGTAGTCGATACACATCCTCATGCTACCATCTTCTTCTTCACAAATAAGACCGGAGCACCCCAAGGAGAGATACTCGGTCTATTAAACCCATTATCTAACATCTCTTGCAATTGCTCCATAAACTCTTTTATCTTAGTCGGAGCCAATCTATTTGGTGCATTGGCAAAACGTTGGGCACCTAGTATCAAATCAATCTGATATCTCAGTCAGGTGCACTCCTAGTAATTCCTCGGGAAACACATCTGGAAAGTCACACATAACCAGGACATTGGATAGTTATGGTGTTGGTGTATCCCCGTCCTTTAAATAAGCCAAGTAGGCACTACATCCATGCCTCATACACTTTCCCGCTACCGCCATCGAAATCACTTTCGGAATCATCGTGACTCAATCACCATAAACCGTCACCGAACTCCCGTCAGGCACTGTCAAACGAATCATCTTCTTGCGACATACAATGTTTGCCTCGTAGCCCGCTAACCAGTCCATCCCCAGGACTACATCAAACCCGCTTAAGGTCATTACGAATGGTCTAACAGGAAACTTGTGACCTTCTAATAGGCAATTTAGCACAGAAAGAAGTAGAAATGAAACTTTTACTAGCACTAGAATCGAATAACATAAAGGCTAAAGTTTGGTTAACTAGAAACGTACCTGACACAACATCAGGGTCCGTCATAGCCTCCTCCTACGTAATCGTAAACACTCTGGTGCTCGCCCTCAGTCCTTCACCTCTAGTCTTCTTCACCCATAACCCTCAGCCCTCGACTTTTTACAATCTCTACTCATATGGCCCACCATGCCATAATTAAAACATCAACCCGCACAACAGTCCTTTGCTATGTGTCCCATCCTCCCACACTTGAAGCACAAGTTCGATCCTGCCTATATTCTCCAATATGCTCCTTTCCACATTTGCCACACTTCTTCAACCCCATACCAGAGGTGACCACACGGCGGTCATCTACCCGTGCCTTCTTGTTACTCGTCGGGACACCACCTCGATCAAACCTTTTCCCACTCCAATTCCAGTCACCACCACCATTCTTGCAACCTTCGGCCACCACCACAGTTCTCTCATCATACAACTTCCCTGCCAGATCAACCGCAGACCTAAATGTGCTCGGTCGGGCGGCGATCGTGTGCCTGCGGATATCCGCTAGCAAGCCCTGAATATACCTCTTCATATTTCATGACAGAGGCGTCACAGATCCGGCACTAGCCATGCCATTTCGTTGAATTTGGTGGTGTATTGTTGATGTGTCATGGTTCCCGCCTCCAGCTGCATGAATTCCTTTTCCACCTTATCCATTTCCCTATAAGGATAGAACTACTCAATCACAAACCTTTTCAGCTTAGACCACCTCATTCTCCCAATTGCCCGACTACCCTCGGCTTGGATTATATTATCCTATCAACACAGAGCTGAGTCCACCAACGAGTGGGCAGCAAATTTCACCTTCTGGTCTTCTCAGCACTCGCGGATTTTCATGACAGCTTCTATTTCTCTCACCCATCGGTGAACAGTAGCAGCAGTGCCATTGCCATCAAAAGTAGGGGTCTTGCACCTTTGAAATCCCTCGTAGTTATATCCTCGTGTCGCCTCCAGCGTAGGCTCTTCTTCTTCCTCTTCTTCTTCGTCATCAGACAGAACCGTCTCAGTCTCGACCTGTCTTCTTTTGCCCGTAGGTCTACTTCTTTCCTTCCTTTCTCCTTCCCTCATAACCTTGATAACTTCGGTCACCACAAACGGTAAGATTGTCTGTATTACCTGATGAACTTCCTCCACAACAGCCTCTTTTACTGAGGCTCTCAAATTTGCGCTCTCATCACCGCCCTCCGGATGAGGGGTCTCGGGTTCTTCAAGAACCACCTTTTTGGCTCTAGGCCTTCCTCTCGAAGCACGTGGTTCAGCACCACGACCTCCACCACGTGAAGCTTTCGATGATCTACCACCGACTATCCTCTAACACACACTGAAAAATTTAAGCACCAACACGGTCATTAAAGGGAACAACTCAGTTTATGTCAAGTATAGTAAGTCCCTAATTACAGTGCCCAGTTATGATTAGCCACTTACTTTACTCTTAATACCCTAAGCATTACCTATCCTCACTACATTAGTATCTAAATCTACAAGCAACACATAAACAACATCACATGCGCACATAATACCGATTAACATTAAGAAAAAACCTGATGGCACGTAGCTACTCAGACTGGCATCCCTTCCTTTTCCATCCCATTTTCATTTTAAGTTTAGGTTTATTTGGAAATTTAACCCGTTTCACTTAAACATTGGCTCTGAAACCAACTTGTAAGGCCCTATTCCCGGGACGCTCACATCTTGTCAATCATTGCACATAAAACCTATAATTACATTTATATTTCATAAACATCCCAACGGAACACAAAAATAGCTTTTCATTTCATTATTAATGCTTTTGCAAGTTAATACAATCATTCATTTCAAAACATCATTCGTTCGCATTACAATGCAAAAACATTAAACAAAAGAATGCCATCCAATAGAGCCAAGTAGCCGCCCCGTGCCTTCCTCAACATCTTTACCTACCAACTAGAAAATGCATAAAAAGTCAGTGTTGTTGAGTGAGTTCTAGTTTTACAATAAACATACTTTACATTCATTAAAACCGTTCTTTACTTTTGCATGTGATCACAAATCATACGTACACATAGATAATATCATTCTGATCTTCATCATTCATTCATTAACTTCCATTCATTCATGCTTTCTTACTTTCATTCATACGTTCATCATTCTTCTTTTCATTCCATCAAAAACCATGAACTTTACCCTACTGTCATCCATAAAGCGGGTACTGGACCGGGGTTTATCATAGACCCCCGTCATGGCGCACAACAGCCTGGCCACAATACCTAAGTGTAAATTCAGGTGTACCATTGTCATGTGCTATACCCACCGTCATACATAAAGTGGATACTGGGCCGAGGTCTAATCATAGACCCCCCATCATGGCGCATAGCAGTTTGGCCACAGTATCTAGGGTAAGCTACAAAGGTTCTATACAAATGGTCGGTCATAAAGACGGAACCCGGTGTGCATCCTTCTGGGGTAGCTAACCCGCACACCGTTGGACTAACACCCTTCATTGGGTGTGTTCCCACATACAAGGCTTGCAAGACTTACTTTACTTTCCTTTGTTCATTAATGCATGCATTCATTCATCATGTTCCTCTTTTCATTATCTTCCACTCTACGTTACATGATACTTTCATTTCATTCATTAACATTCAACGTAAAGCCACAGGAAAATAATCATACATAGTTAGGAACAAAAACATACACAGTGAACATTATCATACTAGGCATCATACATACATAACATACATCATACATACCATCATGCATAAGCATCAATCATACACCATAACATACCCATCATCACACCTATGACCTCAAAAAGTGTTCATCCGCATTTCTCATTTTGTTCATCCACATTTTTTTTGTTCATTCGTATTTCTTTTACTCAACCGCATTTGTTCATCCGCATTTGTCAATGCTCATCCGCATTTGTTCATCAGCGTTAACTTTGTTCATCCACATTTGTTCAGTCGCCTGAAATTACTCATTCGCATTTCCTCAGTCGCATGACTTAATTATCCACATTTCCTCAGTCGCATGACTTACTCATCCACATTTCCTCAGTCACATGACTTACTCATCCGCATTTCTTTACTCTTCCGCATTGACTTTCTCATCCGCGTTGACTTTCTCATCCGCATTGACTTTTCATCTGCATTTGTCAATGCTCATCCATATTTGTCAACACTTAAGGAGTTTTTTCTAAACTTAGGCGTATGGACTACTGTTTGGGGGTATGAGCAGTCTAGGGCACACTTAACATCAGATTCAGTTCCCAAACACCATCTATCATGTTCTAAGTTTAAATATTACATCTAAGCCTTAGAAACACAACCATAACATCATCAAGCATGAACATAAACCAAAATCACAACATACCAGCAACGTACACACATTTAAACATACAAGTATGAAACCCTAGTTTAAAAAAAAGTTCAATCATGCATTTCCAGCCCCAAAATCAGTTAAAATGTAAAAGAGGGGTTATAGAACTCACCTTAACAGCCTCTTGAGTATGGCTTCTTCCAAACTCGTTTGCAATTGAGTTCAACCGCCTAGAAACCCACCAAAAACACACACCCGAACACACCCAACACATATAAGAATACAACCGAGGCAAGGCCAGTTATGAACACTTAAAAACCATGAATTTCTTCCCTTGAATTCAACTTTTTAGCTCTTGTTTATTGGTGCATATATTGTCATATATAGTGTGTCTGTAACTTGACGAATAGTCTAGGCTTAATGAAATACACCTGATATGTTGTAAACACATGAAACTGAGTCATTAGAGGAGCATATGTGAATGAGACTCAGTCGTATGACTGAGCCATGCTAATGGACCAGTCGTGCGACTGAGAGATGCTATTGGGCCATTCGTAAGACTGAACCATAAGTATGGTCCTGTCGTACGATTGAATCATACACATGGTCCAATCGTACGAATGGGCCCAGTCGCATCTGATATGGGCTGAGGCCTATAAATACTAGTTTCATTGTGTAAAAAGTGGGAAGGAGTGTGCCCGGGGACTAGGTGCTACCGGATTGCTAGAGTCATGATTCTTATGTTTAACGAGCTTGTAATCATTAAGTTTTATCAATGAAACCATTTTATTATTGTTCGTTATCTTGTTTGTCTCTTGGTTTTGGTTTTGTTTCCATCCATCAAGAACACGCTCGGATGTCAACTGATCCAGCGACTTCACAATTGGTATAAGAGCCGGTTACTGCTAAAATGATCTAACAATCATTCTAGCAACCCGAGCTCTTGATTTCTGTTTCTATTTCATGTTCTGTGATCTTAAACCCACGTCGTGTTCTTCATGTTTTGCTCAGATCTTGTTACGTGTGTTGTTTCTTAGTTAAAATCGAACTCGGAATCACGTTCTTATCACCCTTGCGAATCTAATGATGTCTATTTTGTTTCGGTTCATGTAAAATTCATCAGATTAGGGTTTTTGGCAGCCATGACGCCTGCAGATCTGAGAATCTGCATGTCAATCCGCTCATGCGACTGGACCATGCTAATGGACCATTCGTATGACTGGACCTTGATAGTGGACCATTCGTACGACTGGACCATGCTAATGGACCATTCGTACGAGTGGACCATGCTAATGGACCATTCATACCACTGGACCATGCGACTGGACAAGTCTTATGTCCAGTCGTGTGACTGGACCAGTCTTATTTCAGTCATGCTACTGGACTAGTCTTATGTTCAGTCATGCTACTGGACCAGTCTTAAGTCCAAGTCATGCTATTGGACCAATCTTATGACAAGTCGCACGCATTGACACGAATGTGATATTTATCCTCCATGTCATACGAATGAACGGTGTTCCAGACCAAAAAAAACGAGGGAGGAGGACAACTTAGCTAAAAGGAATATAATCAAATCTGTGATACTGATTCAACGCTTATGGAAAATGATAGTACACAGGGAACAAATTTTTTGGAACTTTATAAGATTTTAAATGATTAAGATGCAAAATTCAAAGTATAAGTCTGAAAAGTCTAAGCAAAATAAAAGAAAAAATGATAGTAAAACTAGTATGCTACCAAGGTGACATAGAGAAAGTAGACCTAGAGGTTGCTAGTTCATTATATGATGTGTTGGTAGATCCAACACAATAGATGAGTAGACCTTATTGGTGGTTTTAAATTCAAACTAAGTTACTCAACCTGTATGGGTTCCCATCTTATCTCTGGTTAACACAATCAACGCAGTTCCAATAAGGGGTGAAGATCAAAATATATGCCACAAATGTGTGCGGACGACCATAAAAATGACAAAAGCACATGGAAAAATGAAAAATGCAATCAAGCTAATAAATTATATTGGTGCGTTATATGCAAAAAGAAAATAAATGCTCTAAGAAGAAGATAGGTTGTGTGCCTCTCTACTGTGCGGTGGCATTAACCTAAGGATAAGCATAGCCAAAATATTCTAGAATTCATTATTGTTTGCCCCTCTTTGCTATGCGATGACACTAACCTAAGGCTTGGCATCACTTTGAAAGCTCTTAGAATATTTTCTTCTTAAAATATACCTGTAGATCCCTCAAAAATCTCCTAAAGAACATTGATTACCATATAGCATGGGATCCACAAATTCTTGTTGAAATAATTAAACCTTAACTCATCACCAATGTGTGTCAAAAATCTATGTATGGATTTAAGAGAACAAGTATATTAACAATCATCGTGAGCTGCAGTTCTTGACAGTCAAAATCATTGTGTGCATATTATAGCTCTAGTATGATTTTATAAAATTGTTATTGACTCTCGGTCAAAACAAGAATCTAGCATTAAAATAGTTTATTAAAATGTCCCAAATGATTATGATATACCTATATGATTCCATAATGAGTCGTACCAGATATGATAAAATAATCATGTCTTAGTTGATCAACAGTTTTTTCAAATAAAAAGGTCATGTCTGAGATGATCAACGGTCATAACGTCTTATCAATAGTTAACAGGTTAAGAGTTTGAAAGTGCATGAGGTCACACTTATAAGTCTGAGCCATTTGTACGACTGGACCATAAGTATGGACCAGTCGCACGATTGGATCTTGAGTTTGAGCCAATTGCACGATTGAACCATACGTATGAACCATATGTACGAGTGGACCATAAGCATGGGTCAATCCATGCGATTGGATAAGCAGAATGAACCAATCGCATGAATGGAGGTGACCGATTGAGTCAGTCGCATGACTGAACCCCTGTCACACCAATGGATGTGACTGACTGAGCAAATCGCATGACTGAGCCCAAGTCGCACAAATCAAGCGTGCGAATAGGTCTAGTCGCACAACTGAAGGTAAACTCAGTATAAATAGAGGGTAGTTGGTCACATATTTTCATCACCCCTCAATTGCTCTCAATTCGCACAAATGAAAAGTTACTCTGCCCAAATTTCATTTTCATTGATTTAGCATCGTATTTGTGATTCTAACGATTACTCACTATATCTACAGGTAAGGTGCAACTAAAATCGATGTTAATGTCACGTTTTACCTAGTCCTAATGTCCAAAATCGCCCAAAACAAGAACTTAGACATAATCTTCAATATAAACCACTACAATGGACTTAATCGTTGATTGAAATAGTATTAGGTGTTATTTTGAATATCTGTAAGTGTAATGAGCCAAAATATAATGGTTAACATCAAGTACATACCAAGAACTGATTTTTAAGTGTTGAATATAGACTTATGCGAATGGACACGCTGATGAACTTCAATCGCACGATTGAGCTGGGCGAATGACTCCATCACAAGAATGAACCATGAGTATGAGTTCAGTCGCACAACTAATTCAACTGCATGGGACAGCATATGACTAACCTTAGTCGTAGGCTTAATCGTACGACCAAGCCCAATCGCATGACAAAGACTCAGTCGCATTGTCCATTTGCATGACTGAACAAAATGATTCAAGTTCATTAAAATTCATTTGTCATCCATTTACACAAATTCTAACGTATATTGTCTTGTGTTACAGAAACACGGGTAGCAGATGGACGATGAGCACGAAGCACAACATCTGTGTTCATCTTGATGTCACATCCCGGAACGCTTCTAAGTTCACTGAGATTATTGCATTTCCATGCAAATCGAGGATCTTCAAGGCCATATCTACACCATGCACACCATATCGATCGATTCAGCAGGCTTTCTGTGAAAATGCTACAGTGGACATGTCCACTTAGCCTTATCGCAATCGGAGCTCTATTTTTGGTGAAGAGATTGAGATCAGCGAGGATGATCTGAGGAGGGTTTTGGAGTTGGGTGAGGATAGTGATTGCCCAACCAGGCTGCATCCCCTGATGGTTCGGGATGTTTTCTTTAGATCAAGGACGCTGGGGATATTAATGCAGGTGTGCTGAACAAGAACAACATGTGCCCCCAGTTTAATTACTTGGCACATGAGCTTCTCAACTGCATAGCCTCACGGAAAGGTAGCTTTGATGAGATGTCTGATCAAATCCAGAATGCTTACGTAGCTCTAGTATTGAATCATCCATTCTGTTTCTCTCGTATGATCTTCACGTACCTGGTAGAGAATATAGAGGCCAAGGGAAAGGAAGGCTTCTGTATATACCCTCGTTTTCTACAGATGATCATAGATCAGAAGCTTCCTTTGCTGCCAAAGAAGAGAGATGATGCGCTCACTCTTGAGGTTATGGATGATATTATGGTTGGGAGGATGAAGGTGTACCGGAGCAAGCAGGTGAAGCCTTTGGTGAGGAGATTGTTTTGGCATCTCGCCCGGGAAGACTATGTGGCGCCAGCTCGCATGAAGTGGCATCACGATGATAGTGATTCAGACACAGAGCCCATAGTTTTACCCACTAACAATGACGATGACAGTGAAGATGGTGGAGATGCAGGCCCCACTCCATCTAGGGCCACTACCACTGATATATCATCTCCACTATCCACTCAGGGTGGAACTAAGAGGGTTGCATTCCATCAAGACTTCCTGCCAGATGAGGAGGAAGAGTCAGATGAGGAGCCGCTGGTAAGGACAGTGGGTAGTAAGGTTGTTGCCACTGAGAGAAGGATTGCGGAGGTTGGTCGACGCTAGGGTGTGTCTAGGGGTGCTGCTACTGCTATTACTTATCCATCATACATACCTGACGATCCCATCAGCCCAGGGGGAGAATCCTCTTCTAAGGGCTCGAGGAAGAAGCGTATGGCTCAGCCCCATGGAATGAGGAGCAAGAGGAGGAGGATTACCCTAATTACCACCACATCCACCACCTCTACCACAGCAACCACTACCACTACCACACCTTCTACCACCACTACCATATCCACTCCCATTCTACCTCCCATATTCACCACATCCACCACCACTACCACCACCCAACGAGTAGGGACATCTGCTCAAGTCCCATTGAGCCATGGATCCACTCTACCCTCTATCAGGGTAGAGGATCAGCTAGCCAATCTTAACCGGATGGTGCTAAAGCTGCTTGCAACCAATGAGCAAAGAGCTGCACAGCTCAACCAGCTTATGGAGCTCAATGCTGCTCAAGCTTAGCATATTACACAACTACAGGAATAGAATGCACATTCTATTCGGATAATAGAGGAGCTAGAGAGAAATAACAATAAGACCATGCTCTAGCTTAAAGGATCCAAAGATGAGCCTTTAAAGATCATGGAAGGAGATGATGATGATGATGATGATGATGATGATGATGATGATGATAATTCGGGTAAAGAAGATGAGGGTGATGATGAAAGACAAAGTGGAAAGAAGAAACGGGACGATGATGTCGATGAAAGGGATGCTGATGCATCAGCTTCCACTCAGGCTCAAAAGAGGCGTTCTAAGAGAGCTCAAGAGCAAGGAGCCTCATCTTCAGCTCCTCCAGTTGAAGAATTGACCGATCAAGATAAAAATAAAGATTAGACGTTTTGTATTTAAAAAAACTTTTGTACTTGATTCGTATATTACATTATTAAAATTCATGTTTATCTATGTTTAACTATGTTTAAATGTCTTGATTAACTAATAATGATTGATGTGTTAAATGTTTTAATCAAGTAGATAAAACTTCATTGCAAGATGTATACGATATTGCTCCCCTTCATCAAATCAATTATGAATTCACCATGATTCTTGATTTGCAAGGAATTGTGTGAAGGTCAATGAGCTACACTCCCGAAGAAGGATAATTTATTCACGATCTGGCTGACGAGCAACTTGTTGAGACGTTTAGACTGAATCCTGACGAGCTCGTCAAAGACGCTCCAAAGGTCGATGTTATAAGTGATAATGAGCTGAATGATGTTGATGAAATAGAGATATAGGATGTCACGTCTGAACACTATGGAGAGTACACTGACCAAGAGGGAAATGTGATCCCCAACTTGGGTGACACTCTCGACAGTGCTACATTTGAAAAACTAGATGAGATGGAGAAAGAAACAGATAAGGATGAAAGCCAAGCCCAAGCCTCGGATGCAGATGTTGATATAAAGAAGGCTGAATGGGCATCTTGTTTTGCTGAAATAAGAGCCCAACGCACAGCTCCAAAGCAAAATGCCTACACCAAACTCTACAAAGTCAAGATACATCAGAATGTGTCTGGCAAGACCATAGCGTGGGCGTATTTTGAAGATCTAAACATTTATGCTGTAAAAAGAGAGAAGGGAATAGAGTACTTCAGGTAACCTCATGATCTGAAGACTCTCCCAGGCTCTGAGCTCAACCAACTGGCATGCTTAAATCTGCAATATGCTGATCCCAGAAAGTTGTCAGGTTGGTTTGAGTCTGCATTAAAGAAGGAATACCACACCAGATGGGTGAACTTCAGACCTCAACAACTGAAGATATTTATTCGCAAGTCTGAAGTGGATCCCATAACTAGAAAGCCTAAAGTAGTGTTGAAGTGGAGTCCCCCTTGCATGATGTTGAAGATTCCCTTACGAGCAATGCCTCAGGACTTCACTCCACATTTCAAATGGTGGTATTATGTCTAGAGGATGGGTGAAGCAGTCATAGTTGGCAAAATGGAAACTATCAGGGTATTTGACCTAATGTGGCTTACCAACTTGTCTGCAGAAGATGTCTACACTTTATACAAGTGGCTACTGTTCTATGACGCGCAAGATGTTTACAAGCACTCCGATTCCAGAATGTGATATAGCTATGCTTTGCGTTTGAAATACAAGTAGTAGTCACATGAGAGGAGAAGTACAAGGGGTTTGAGGTGCATATGAAGGATGTCAGACGTTAGAGTAAACTGGGTCCATGGTCACTTTTCTCAGGCCAAGACCGTAGGAATAAAAAACCCACTTCTCATTCAGGAGCGGGAAACTCAATAGCATTCAAAACCGTCACGATTAGATCGGATAGAACGGTAACCGAAGGAGCCCACTTTTAGAACTATAAAAAATATTTCTAAATGTAATGACTAGAAGTGCTACTAATAATAATGATCCACAAAGAAGAGTCGCCCGCTTCTTCGTCAAGCTTTCGAGCAGAATATCCATACCTTTCTTTTAGTAGTGAATGAGATGCTACTTTGCAAGCAAGCATCCCTGGCTAGAGTGTCCTCCACGACCTTCTCACGGCCACCCTAACCCCTGGGAGTTTGTTGATACATATGTACAAAGTTTATGTGCTTACTGTAAAAGTCTGTCATGGTTTACATATGTGTAATGAAACATTGTAATAATATATGATTTGTGCTTTGATCTTTACTTATATCTGATTCGTATATATAAACTTGTAATATAGGTTTGAAGGTGTTATATGATGATTCATGCTAATGGACCATACTTATGGACCATACGCATGAATACATCATGCCAATGAACCCGTCACACGACTAAACCAGACGACTGGATCAATCGTATGAGTGAGACATGAGATTGACTCAGTCGCACGACTGAACATTCAGTCATGTGTTTGAATCAGTCGCATGGGTCAGTCGCACGACTGAACGATGCTAATGGTTCAGTCGCACAAATGATGACTGCAAACCTATAGATACCACTTAATTCATGGAAAAATTAGACTTTTGACACATACTCATAACCTAGGCATCTAGAGTGTCCAGAAAGCCTATTCCAAGTTCATTGTCCCCATCTCTTTTTCTACTCATTCTTAACGTTTTTTTATCGTTAGATTGATCGGGATTGCGTTCTCACTAATTGGATCGCCGATCAAATAGGATTCCGCACTATTTGATCTGGTTTCACGCATAATCAGTTAGTACTCCGTACGTACACGGTCCTAACATTGTTCTTCATAGAAACCTAATCTGCACTTTCTCTTTCTAAAAATCTGATGATTTGGGGTTCTAAGAAGAGAGTGGGCGGCCATGCCCACTTTACACCCACTTCTCCAACCTTTTTTCCTTTTTGACACTTTTTACCCCTCAACTTGGGTAAAATAACTTTTCTTTCTTTTTCTTCACTTTATTCTTTCTTCCTTTTACTTTAAAAAAATAACCGGGTGTTAAAAAATATATCTCAAGATATAATTTATAATTTAATGTACATAATCTGAAAAAAGGGTGAATTGACTCACAAACGGAGGACAAACTCTAATGTGAATTAAATGTGGAGCCGATAACTGTTTGTCTACTAATAAACATCAAAACATGATATAAAGCATGCCTGGTTGATAACATACTCTTGTTTGAACACATGAGGACAAACATAATTGTAGTCAGGACAAGAATCAGGTTAAATTTAAACAAGCAATTCAAACCAAAAGAAGCTTAGTGTCATAGTATGATCCCATGATATGTCTATATATGCTAGTTCATAATGTATATGTTTGAATAAATTGCTATATATATAGATATATTTATATATATA
>BJCM01268096.1:0-10628 GCA_018326385.1 Flaveria bidentis
TACCACTATAACTCTTCTTCTTCCCTTTATTTTCATCAACCTCTCTACTTTTATCATCAATCGACACCGATTCGCATGAATCACTATCCTGATCATCTTGACAAACCAAAAACTCGGCATCTCAACAACCGGTTTCCTCAGCCGCCGGTGGAGCTTCTTTACTGTCCGAACCGGGACAACAAAGTACTTCTTCCTGGGGACAAGAATCTCCTCGGGCGGGACGATGGAGTCCCACGGCCGCCTGAATATCTCCGGCCGGGTCAACACGAAATTGGGATACTTGTCAATGATCAATGCCACAGGGAACGCCATGTAGTAGCGTTCGACTGCGCCTCCAGGGTGAACAATCAGCACGACATGCGGGGTTTCACCCTGAGAAACGTCTCGAATTCCTGGGTTGTTGTTCTGACAACCCAGTAATTTGAGTAGCATGATGAGGGTGTGAATTTGGGTATTAACGGAGATTTGATGTGATTAATTTATAGGGAGAATGATCGATGGATTCAAAGGGTTATAAATTTGGGTGTAGTTGCCGGCGTATTGCAAATGAGTAAGATATGATATATCATGAAAATGCAGGCTGCAGATTTGTCTTCTTGCTGGTGTGTGTGGCTTTTTGACCGTGTATATATGTATGATTCATGCAGAATGTGTTAAATAAAGTCATGGTTAAACTAGAGGGACTAACTGTGACATTGTTTGATAATAAAGGAGCACTTTATAAACTACTGAAGAAGAAGTTTATAAAATGCTGAAAAAGTAGTTTATAAAACTACTGAAGAAGTAGTGTTATAAAACTACTGAAGAAGTAGTGTTATAAACTACTGAAGAAGAAGTTTATAAAACTACTGAAGAAGTAGTTTTATAAAACTACTGAAGACGAAGCTCTCAATCTACTGAAGAAGAGAAAGCTCTATATATATGGAGGTAATCGGTAGTTAGAAAATAACAGAACAGAGTGTATGTGAGCAGAGCGTATTTTCTTCTGAAGTTTGAATTCTTCCGAATTCTGTTGTAACTCGATTTGATTGTTCATGTTTGTTCTTAATTTCGTAATAAGATTCATTCAATCGTTGGTTGATCAATTGGTGTTTTCATAACAGAATGATATATGAACATGAATGCAAGGTTTACTTGCTTAATTTAGTTTAAAAATATTTTGGAATTGATGATTATCTCAAAAATTATTTAAGTATGTTGGTTCAGGTCCCTTTTAAATACACACTCACACACGTATCTTGGACGCGTGACCCGTGACCCGCGACCCGCAAACAACCGATTAACCCAACAAATTCTTAGTATGTTTAGGTTATGGTTATTTGGAATATGTGTTATTGAAACATTGTTTCTGTCTTCAGTTTTTCAATATATGTATATCTATGGAGAAAGATAAAAGAGTGGGAGGGTTTTTCAATAACTAATGTTTTTAAAATTAGATCGGACGACGAATTGAACGTCTTACTGGTATGGTGGTTGTACTGGATTTAAAAACCGGATGACGCCATAATTATATATATATATATATATATATATAGTATATTATATATATAATTAAATATAAGTAATTTATATATGATTTATATATGTATTTTTTAGTTATAAAATTTAACTATATTTGTATATCCAACACACTAATTTATGGTTTAACATCCCGTTTTTACACATTAAAATAAAAAATAAAACAAAATCAAAATCCGGTTCTAACCGGTCCAGTTTCGCAGTCCGATCACCGATTCAAGACGAACCGGACTGTTCGACCGGCCCTAAACGATTCGATGCTAAATGGACCGGTTGGACAGATCGGTCTGATCCGGTCCCAACAACAATGCCAATAAGATGATGATGAGTGTATTTATAACAATACTTGTTAAGTGACAATGATATTTACTAATAAATTATTAGTGACATATTATTATCTATCTATACTATATATTTATATAGTTAAGAGCAATTATTTTATTTAATTAAGATACAATCACTTTTGAGTTTAAATACTATTTATAATATTATTTTTATATTACCTCTAATAATTAGTTACATAATAGCTTTATACTTATTAATACTTAAATGAAATTTTACATTATCCATCCACAAACAAATAAAAAACTTAATATGTTTAAAATATAGCTATATATTTTAATCTGTCACGTTTAAAAAAATTTTAAGACTACAATTATGACATTTATTTTTTTAAATGTTTTGGTGTAAACATTTTGCTAAACCAATCTTTATTTTATGAGGTATGATAAGTTAATACGCAAATATACAAAAAGTCATTCAAAACTCATTTTTTTGGTGTTTTAATAAAATATTAAAAAAACGTGCCGGATGTAAAATGTTATCCAACCGCAATGCGCGGACACATTCTAGTTTATACAATTTATGGCTTTTAGCTACAATTTTATATAATTAAAGAGGCTTGTGGTAGACATATCAGCTGCGGGGCTTCTTTTTTTGTTTTACAAAAGAAGCATAAGTAATACATGTTTGTATTTATTACATGTATTTATAGTTGTAATATATGTTTGTATAGTTACAACGTGAAATAAAAAAAAGAAAAGTAAAAATATAATAAAATTGGAATGGAATCCAAAGGGTGGCAACAGAACATTAAACAAAAAGAGTTGGACACAAGATAACAAAAACATAAAATATAAAAAATAATTTTTATTAAAGTTCACGTGTTATATTGTATGTTTATTAAAGCTAAGAGTGGTAACGTAAATTGTTGCATGATATATGAATTAAGATTAGAAATATAACACAATAAGTTAGATGTGAAAGACTTAGAAAAGATGGCTTTGTGTTCCTAATGCATAACCAATTGCTTAATAAGCTATAAAATGTGCAAATCATTATTGACACACTGTGCAAATTATAGTATATAAATGAGATTAAATTTTTGATTTTTTAAGGTTGAGAAGTACACAAAGAGAATAGATCGAATTTTAATTCTCAACCTGGTTTAGCTTCGTGAGCTAATTACCTCCTACTCTAAGACGATGGTACCTTAGGGGTTTAGTTTCGTGAGTTGATTGCCTCCTTCACTAAGACGATGGTACCTTAGGTTGGTTAGCAAGTACGATAAACTCGGTTTTATTTATTTATATATTTTATTTTTGTGTTTTACTAATTGTAGATCCCCAATGCAAAAACCTTAAAGAGTTGACCAGAATTTTGTCGGGCCAGCCCCAATAGAGCAGACTCATTAGGCTGAACCAAACTTTAATTGGGCTTCGTGTGTAGCCCACCCATAATCAAACCCTAATACTATATAAACCCTACAATGGCAAATATTGTAACCCTAATCTCTAGCGTACCAGAGAAAGAAGAAGAAGAAGTTCTGCACTTTCGCCGACAACAACACCACCATGGTACTCCTGAATTCTGTTTACAGATTGATTACTCATCGAATTTTGAATCTATAATTGCTAAATATCTTTATTTTTTCTATTCGGTTCTGTAGATTGAATTGTTTCGAGCTTTTTATTGATACTGGATCTAAGAAATCACAAGTTTGTGGCTTGTAATGAATGGTTTCACTAATTTGCTACACGCGATTCATCGGAAATGAGATTATTTGATTCTGAAATTGTTGTGAGGGTGTTATTTTTGCGTGTTTGTGTGGTTGTTGAATTTAGACTTCATAGATGCTATGATGATTAAGCTCATGGAATTGTGTGTTTGTTCAAGCTTATCTTAGCTGAACTTTATAAAGGAAACTTAATATTATGATCATTACTCAATCTGCCTTAAATATGACTTATTAACTTTGCAAGCATCTAATATGATTGAATCAATTATGTTATCAGAAGCATTTTGTGAAATATTTGAATTTAGTGTGACTATTATTCTACTTTAAAGTGTTTTATCTTGTAAAGGTGAATCTGTTATTGACAAGGGTGTCATTGAGTTCATATTGTCACAAGTGCATTCAAGTGTTGATTTTGGATTATTTACTTGACATCTTTTTATGATGGTTTGAAAATTTCATGCATGTTACATTTATTTGTTCAATTTATAGGCATTTTGACTTGTTAATCAGTAAGAAATGCAGTACTGATTTTTGCTTACATTGTTAATGTTTTTTTATTGTTTTTTGTTTAACTTGCTTATGATTTTTTTTATAGTTGAAGAGAAAGGTAAGAGAGCCAACGGAAGAAAATGTCACTCTTGGACCTGCTACTCATGAAGGAGAGCTTGTATTTGGCGTGACACATATTTTTGCATCTTTTAATGATACATTCATTGTAAGTTTAAAGCTATTTACATAAATATATCGAATGGAACATGATTAGTTTTTATAATACACTTGTGAATTTTTATATATTTTTTCTAATGCAGCACGTGACTCATATCTCTAGTAGAGAAACCTTGGTTTGGATTACTGGTATGATTTTTAGTTATTCATGCAGCTTATTTACTTTGATTACAATTTTTTTGAAAACAAAAGAATCAGTAGGTTATTTAGTAATTTGTACAGTATAGCATTCTTATAAGTCTGTTTGAAAACTGCTTTTCTCATCTGCTTTGAAAAAAATAGCAGTTATCTTGAAATTTATATTGGATTTTGTCATAATAAATGTACCAAAGATGTTTTTTGGGTTTTTAATCACAATTGATATTGTTTTATTATAAAAGGTGTTGATTACTTGATTTATGTTTATTTACTGACGTTTTCTTCTTTCACTAGGTGGGATGAAGGTGAAGGCTAGCAGAGATGAATCGTCTCCATACGCAGCTATGCTTGCAGCACAAGATGTGTCACAGAGATGCAAGGTTTTCACCTTTTCCTTTCAGATTTTTGTAAAATTTTAAGAGCTTTTTTTTGTTCGTGGATAACAGTTTGATCTCCTTGCCTAACAGGAGCTTGGCATCAATGCTCTCCACATTAAGTTACGGGCCACTAGAGGAAACAAGACAAAAACACCTAGTCCAGGTGCTTAGTCTGCTCTCCAAGCCCTTGCTCGTTCTGGCATGAAAATTGTCGCATTGGTACGACTTTCTATTCTGTTATGGGTTTTTACCAATATTTGTTTTTAAAATCATTATTGTGGTTTATGTTTCATTGGTGGCTGATAAAAAGTTGTATATGTTTTGATGATGGCAGAGGACGTGACACCAATTCCAAGTGATAACACCTGTTGAAAGGGTGGTAGAAGAGGAAGGAGGCTGTGATGTGATTGGTCTGGTATATGGTTGCAGCCTATTTGTCATTTTGGTGAACTTTATCGGAGCTTGACAAGTTTTGTAGGTTCTTTATATGTGAATTAGATTTGATCTTCTGTTACATGTACTATTGATATTTATGCATTTTTAGTGATTGGATTTTGCATTCTCTGGTGTTTTTTCCTTGCGTTGTTAAAAGTATTATTCGTCATATTTGGCTGTTGCTATTCTACTTTCTATAAAAATCAAGGTTTAACACATTGTAATTGTGTTTCAACTTATAGGATGATAAATTTAACCAATGCAGATCTGAAAGCACAACTGTAAACTATGGAAACATAGTATTTAAGTTTCTATGATATAACATTATTTTCTAGGACAATTTATGTATTTTTTAAACATTTACTAATAATAAAGACTAGATTTTATGTGTATACAATGCCAACTATGTGGCTGGTCACTAAGAGGTTGTTTGGGGTTGTTTGGTAATCTTTTAATTAGCCTTTTAATGTCTTAAATGTTTGAATGATTTAACATTTAATGGTTCAGACTTTTTGTGCAGGATCGGTGAAGGAGGTCACTTACAATACAACAACACAAAGAGAAGAGTAACTAAACTTAATTAAACAGTAAACTGGATTAACCATAAGTAAAGACACTAAGAACACAAGTAATTAAGAGACAGAACACAAGAACAAGATACACAAGTGTATGGTTTTCAAGATTGCAGTATATTACTTTCTCAATGTTCCATTACAAGTGTTACAAAGCATAAAGAAAAGTTACAAGAACATGAGATACTTAAACTACATTGGAATGGGAGATGATTGTAAAGAATGTATGAAGAGGCTAATACAACCAAACATCCAAAGTCTATCCTGCATGCTGCACAAGTGCATTGAAGAAGAATGCTTCGGAAGTTTTACACATGCAACCGAAATACTCCAAGTGTAAAATCTTCGGAAGCCAAGACCAATGTCTTCCGAAGCCAAAGATGAAGTATTCTGAAGCTTCAAAGACAAAGTCTTCCGAAGCCTCAACTCTTGAAGACAGATTTCTTCTAAAAACTTTTAGTAACATGCTTTATCTGATGTACTTTTCCATAAAGCTGGGCACCTTTCCGCTGCATCTCTGTAAAGTCACCAACTTACATGAGTTGGTGAAAAGGTCCATGCTTTTGGTAACTGTACATTGAGGTATTGAGTCTGTAACTTTCTACTTCATTTACTTTATCCTTTTTGTAATAGATAAGGATGTGAGCTATGGCATGTCATAGTCACTAGTCAAAAGGCAATCTGCCTTTTGACTCTACAATTAATTTTGTTTTGTGTCTAGTCAATTGTATCCAGCTGGCTTTCATATTATGGTCGGGTGTAGGATGTAGTATAAGTATCTCATGTTCTTGTATGTTTCTTTTATGCTTTGTAACACTTGTAATAGAACATTAAGAAATCAATATACTGCAATCTTGAAAACCATACTCTTATGTATCTTGCTCTTGTGTTCTATCTCTTATATTACTTGTGTTCTTAGGGTCTTTACTTGTGGTTAATCCAGTTCACTGTTTGATTAAGTTAAGTTGCTCTCCTCTTTGTGTTGTTGTGTTGTAAGTGACCCCCTTCACCGGTCCTATATTTGGTATCAGAGCTTTACAGGCTCTTGATATAAGATCTCACCATCTTAAGATTCCTCACACACTAATACTCAACTTTTCAAATGGCAACCATTTCCAAGACTGATGTGGAAACAGGAACCATGAACAAGTCCCCACTGATCACTCTTGATGACTTTGATACCTGGTGCCTGAGAATGGAAGGTTTCATCAGGTCTCTAGACTCAAGAATGTGGGAGTCTGTTGAGAATGGACCTTACATACCTAGCACCTCTTCTGCTACTAGTGCTGGTATAATCCCCAAGGATGTGGCTAACTACTCTGATGAAGACAGGAAAAGAGTAGAGATTGATAGAAAAGCCATGATCGCCCTTCAGACTGCTCTTCCAAACTCTGTGTATAGAGGTTTCAAGAAGTGCAAAACAACTAAGCAGTTGTGGGATGCACTGAAACTGATGTATGAGGGTTCTTCTGAAGCCAAGGAGAACAAGAAGGATCTCCTGAAGTAGCAGTTTGAAAACTTCACCTTTAAAACAGGTGAAACCATGACTCAGCAATACTTCAAGTATGTTGAGATTGTGAATACCCTTGTGGATGGAGGAGTTCCTCTTGAGAACAGGGACATTATAAGAAAGTTCATGTCCTCACTTCTTAGGCAGTGGACACACTACTGTGTGGTGATCAAGAGGACTGAAAATCTCAAATCTCTCACTCTGACAGAGTTATATGGGATTCTCAGTGGCTACCAGATGGAGATGAACATGCAAGGTTCATCTAGAAACTCCAACAATCAAATGGGTTCAGCCCTGCATGTGGTTGAGAGGGATAGCATAGAACCCCAACATCATCTCATATGCTACCCTGACAACTCACAAAAGGGTCCTTTCATCACCTCCCAGAGACACCAAGGGAGAACTACACTCAAGGAAGCCCATTCCAAGAGACAAGTTCCTCTCAAGCTTTTGTGTCTTCTTATGAAAGTTGTGGCAGCTTTCTTTTCACCCTTGAAGACCTGGATTGAATCCATCCAGATGATTTGGAGTACATGGAGATAGTCCAACAGATGGCTCTTCTCACTCACAAAGCCAAGAAGTTCTACAAGCAGACTGGAAGGAAGTTTCCAAGCAATGCAACCAGTGGAAAGTTTGGCCTAGACAAAGGCAAAGTCAAGTGTTACAACTGTAACTTGATAGGCCACTTTGCAAGGGAGTGTAAGGCACCAAGAACAAATGGTGGCCAAACACAGTCCAAACCTAACTACACTAACAAGGCTCCCCAGAATGAGAAGCCAAAGCAGCAAGCTGTTATTGCTGTTGAAGAAGGAGGCTTTGACTGGAGCTTTCAGGTGGAAGATGCTTCTCCAAACCAAGCACTGATGGCAGATCATGATGAAGCCAAGGTATTGGAACATCTCTGTACCCCTAAATGCATTGCTAAAGTTAATAGATACATGTCCTATAACTTGGAAATGAGATCTGATCTTGAGTCCTTAAACATTTTAAAAGTTGATTTTAGAAAGTCTGAAAACTATTTCAGTTCTAAAACATGAGCACACAGATTTAGGACTCAGATCAAGGATCTCATAACCAAGCTTACTAAGTGCCAGGCTGAGCTTGTGATCAGGAAAGCCAGGGCAGACAAGTGTTTTCTTGAAGAATAGACCTTCAAGAACATGATATCCTCATCCTTGCACAATAAGGTGTGCTATCAAAACAAACAGGGACTGAGATCAAATGAGATAGCTCCTCCACACACCATCTTGTCTATAAGATCACCTAGGTGTGGAACTTGTGAAGTTGAGCTTCCTCTCATAGATCCTTTGAGTGAAGAGGATGAAGAAGTGATAGTGAAGAATTCCTCTGAGAAGAGTGAAGAGGAGGGTTCTAAGAAGGGCCACTATCCTTTTAAGGAGAAGAAAAAGACTAGGATGACCAAGTCAATGAGAAAGAACTTGATCAGGAAGAGCAAAAGAAAAGCAAGGAAGGCTCAAGAGATCAAGGCTACTTTTGACTCCAAGAAGAAGCAAGTTTTTATCTCTGCAGGTTTTGAAGTAGTGAAGACTAAAGACATCAACCTAAACTCTTCTGCTAAGAGTTCTGGTTCTTGTTCAAATCATCTCAGTACCAAGAAGAAGACTAATCTGATGTGTACCACTGCTACACAGCCTGGACCATCAAACTCCAATAACAGTTCCCAGCCCAAAAGGACTGTTTTAGCATCTGCAAAGATGAGGGTGGAGAAGGGATGTGACCAAAGTCAGTCTTATTCCTAGTATAAGGCTCTTGGGGAGAAGAATGGAGTGTGTTATGTGTGAGAGTACTGCTCATCTTGCTAAGGATTGTCCATACAATCCCAAGGGTACTCTTCACATGATCAAACCAAGGACTTCCAAGAGTTCTAAGAAGATTCAAGCTTCAGAAGGAAAATCTGTTTCCTTCGGAAGCTCCAAATCTAAGAAGAAGGCGAGTGGAAAATTGCTTTCGGAAGAAAAGTTGGTCTCGGAAGGAAGGAATACTTCTGAAGCACTGAAGTCTGCTACAGTGTCTGCAGAATCTTCCGAAGGTATAGTCATCAAAACTTACGAATTATCAAAAGCTTCCGAAGTATTGAAGGTCAAGTCCAAGACTCTAAAGGTGTTGTGAAAGTCTAAGAAAGACCAAGTGACTGAAAATTTTCCATCAACAACAACTCAAGATCCTCTTAGCACAACCATAGGATCTATTACTGTTGCATTACCTTTTGTTTCACTCAGTGAGCCCAAGATAAGTAAGGCTTGGGTTTCCAAATGTAACTAATCATTTTCTTTGTGCAGGGACAACTCAAGACAAACAGAAATGTCTGTATCATTGACAGTGGCTATTCCAGGCACATGACAGGCAATATGTCACTACTCCAGAACTTTGAAAGGATTGATGGAGTGCTAGTTGCTTTTGGAGGATATGAAGTTGGTTACATTTCTGGAAGGGGCAAGGTCACAAATTGTAAGCTCAGCATTGAAAAGGTAAACTTCTTCAAGGAGCTTGGGTACAATCTTCTGAGTGTATCCTAATTTTGTGATCAGAGTCATAACATGCTCTTTACTGAGCATGAGTGCATTGTTCTCAAGGCCAGGGTGGTCATTTCTCATGAGCATATTCTGCTTAGAGCCCCCAGAAAAGGGAATATGTACAAGATAGATTTGCAAGAACTGTCTCCCTCTGGAGAAGTTTCATGTTTTCTGTCTAAAGCAAATAGTGATGAGTCTTTCCTATGGAATAAAAGAACGTGTCATGTAAACTTTAAGAATATTAATAAACTTATTAAGAATTATTTGGTAACTGGAATGCCAAAGAAAGAGTTTACAAGTGATGACCATTGTGTTGCATGCCTGAAAGGGAAGCAACACAAGGTATCTTACAAGCCTAAGGAAAGGAACTCCATCACTACTCCCCTACACTTGTTACATATGGATCTCTTTAGCCCCACCAGTTTAATGAGTTTAGGAAGGACCTCTTACTGTTTGGTGATCACAGATGACTTTACAAGATTTACTTGGGTCTTCTTTCTTAGAACTAAGGATGAGACTCTTAAGACTCTGAAAAGTTTCATCTTGAAGATTGAGAATCAATCTGATCACAAGGTCAAAATCATAAGATGTGATCAGGAACTGAATTTAAGAACCAAATCCTTGATACATTTTGTGATGAAAAAGGTATTACAAGACAATACAGTGCTCCCAGGACTCCTCAGCAAAATGGTGTTGCTGAGAGGAGAAACATGACACTGATTGAAGCTGCAAGAACCATGTTGTCTGACTCTAAGCTGCCCATCACCTTCTGGGCAGAGGCAGTCAACATTGTCTGCTATG
>BJCM01268098.1:0-16036 GCA_018326385.1 Flaveria bidentis
GAGGTTAGGGACCCAAGCCTTAACTGGCTTGGGTGACCCAGAAGAATCACACATCATAAATTCCACCCAGTGTCCATTTGAGGGTAAGGGAAGATCATTCTGCTTCTTGTTCTCATTATCAGACATTGAACTAGATTTTTCTTTCCACAAGCCAATTTTGTATAAGGCCTGTTTGTGCTAAACAGACGACTGGCTAATGGATTAAACTTTAGGTTCACTGACTCATTTTGGTAGAGTCATGGAGCTCCTTTTTGAAGGGCTCATTTTAGTGTCATAAAGTTCAATTCTTTTCCTTGGTGTCTGATAGTAAGGACAATTAGACGCGATGTGTCCATACTTTCCATAATTGTAGCATGATCTACTCTCAACAATTAGACGCGATGTGTCCATACTCTCAACATGTTGACTTTAAAGTGGTCTCCTTTTGTTTGGTGACAGATTCATTAAATTTACTTGTGGAATCTGGATCACTTACAAGAGGAATGGACACCACATGATCCTTAATTGGGTTGTTATTTATTGGTTTGCATTTTGCATTCAATAAGGTCTCATATGGTGGTGGAACCACTTTGTAACCCAAACCCTCCCCGTTGTTACGTTCTCTCGCTAAGTGTTGGACTATGTGAGAAGAACTAGTCCAACTGTGCAGTTTTGTTTTAATGAATTTACTTCGACTTTCAAAACTGCTTCTTATTTCTTAGCTTCTTCTAGGGAGTTTAAATAAAACTTAATGTCATTAGCTTGGTTAAAAGCCACAACTTCGGTTTCCCTAAGTTGTTTATTTACAAGTTCTATTTTCTTTTTGTAAATGTGCTCATTTAGTTTTAAAATATGATTTGCTTTTGTGCACAGTTGCAAGTCCTTTACTAGGCTATCGTTGTGATCTAATAACCTAGAAAATTTCAAATCTATGCTTTCCCTAAATTTATTACAATCAAAAAAAGCATGATTATTGAAAAGTTGGTCAGTGGAACTTACCTGAGAGGGTTATCATTGAATCAGCCATCATAGCAGAGTTTGACTTTTCTGGTGCAGGTGATTCTGAACATGTTGAACTTTGACCTTCTTCAATCAGGTGATTGACCACATTTGTAGTTTCTTCATTATTTGACATCGCTAGTTCCACTACTATATCACCTTCACTTTCCGAGTCGTCATCCAAACCCTCAATGGATGCAATGTTGGATTCTCCCGGAGACACAAACCGAAAGGTCCAATCTTGCCCTTCGTCATCTTGAGCCGTCAAGGCTTTAGGATCCTTGCTTGATGATGCAGGACTACTTGTGGGTTTGTCTTGATGACTGAAGGATGAGAACAGATTACCATTACCTGTCTTCTTGGGCTTCACACACTCGCGCTTGAAATTCCCCTTCTCTCCACAGTTAAAACATGTCACTTTGGTTTTGTCAAAACCAAAGGTTGTATCCTTTGTGGCAATCAAGTTCTATCCTGTCTTCTTAACAAACTCCTATGCCCTCTGGACAGCACTTGCCAATGCCCACATGATATCCATTCTTTCCAGCTCAGTCTCATCTACTTGCTCGTAGTCTTCATCTGCCAGATGACAGTTTCCAATCTTCCCCACAACTAGACCGTCATAGGAGTGAACGACAACTGCTAGGAGATCCATATGCTCCTTTGCTACCTCTACATTCACATTACCGAGATTCTCGGTCTTCAATCTTGTAGCATTGGCTTCAGGTGCTATGTATTAGGTGCACGACGATCCTGTCGTGTCAGATCCTGAAGTAGTAGCTTGAGACGGAGCGGTTGAACTCTATACGAAAGCCGTTTGAAGTGGTGCTCTAGACGTTTTTGCTTGAGGAGTTGAGTTGTAAAGTGACGGGTTCTGATCATATGACGCCTTTTGAGACCTGTACTTCATCCTCAACTCTTCCTCTCTCAGCTTTAGAATGAAATCATTGATATCCAACTTTGCTAGCAAATCATTCTGTCTGAGATTTGACACAAATGAGACCCAATTTTCTGGCAATCCATCTGCAAAATTCGACACTTCGTCTTCCATGGATGTGGTAACCCCATGAGTATGCAACTCACTCATCAAGTGGTAGAAGCGGTCAATGACATCATCCAAGCTTTCCTTCCCCATCTATGAGAAGTTATCAAACTCCTTTTTCAAAGCCTTAGCCTTTAGAGCCTTTAATGATGCATTCCCTTCATACCGTTTTCCTCGAGCATCCCATAGCTTCTTTGCTTGCTTGTTCTCAGAAAATTGATGGAATATATCCTTAGGAATTGACTGAGTTAGCAGAGCATACACCTTCTTCTCTGCATTGTACTTTACCTTTTGGCTATCAGTCATGCCTCCTAAGGTAAGCTTAACTCCATCAGCCCTAACCGGCATGTTGTGCCCTATCTCTATTGATTCCCACAAATTAGTATCTACTCCGTTTAAGTATGTCTCGAACCTTTTCTTCCATTGTGGGAAATCATCTAATGTTATGAGCTTAGGGGGCTTATTGTGATTTCCCATTTCATTTTCCAGAAGCAATAGATTCTGGATCTGTGAATCCCTACCTGTTATGAATGCTGAATATTGATCTTCCATCTCTATTTACTTCGACTTTTAGAACAAAACTGTTTTACTGGTGCGAATGAAAGACTGCGCTTGGGCTATTCGTGCGATTGAACAATGCGGATGGCTCAATCGTGCGATTGAACAAATGCGGATGGCTCAATCGTGCGATTGGACAGGTACGGATGAACAATGCGAATAGGGTGTTCAGTCGTACAAATGGATGAACGACTGAGTGCAATCGTGCGTATGGGAGGTGCGTATGAGTTCAGTCGTGCGATTTAGTCAATCGTGCGACTGAAGCTACTGGTTTTGAAAATTTGAGAGTTTTAGGTACTTTGACGCAACAACACGAATTTTTCACGAACCCTAATTGCCGTATGCTGGAAAACATTAACTTTTTGACCTGGAGACGTCGAAAAACACTGTTTGACACAAAATGATTGAGTTTTTGAGTGAAAAACGCGATTTTTATATCAAAATCGATTGAATCACACGCAAATCAAGAGCCAACGCTCTGATACCACTTGTTAGGACCGTTTAGGTACGGAGTACTAACTGATTTACGTGTATACCAAACCAAATAGTGCGGAATCCGATTTGATTGGCGATCCAATCAGTGAGAACGCAAGTATAATCAATCAAATAATGAATCAAAATGTTAAGAACGATTGCAAAATGATTAACTGCGATCTATGAACTTGGAACATGTGTTCTTGAGTCTCTGGACGGCTAGGGTACAATTATGTGCATAGGTATTCAAATTGTTACGTTTTCCACAAATTAAGTGGTATTTATAGGTTAGGGTTTTCCATTCGTACAACTGAACCATTAGCATGGTTCAGTCGTGCGACTGAAGCATGCGGTTGATCCATTAGCTTGGTTCAGTCATGCGACTGAGTCAATCTCATGTCGCAATCGTGCGACTGATCCAGTCTCCTGGTTCAGTCGTGCGACTGGTACATTAGCATGAAGTATTCATGTGTATGGTCCATTCGCATGAGAATTTCACACGATTACGTTTAAACATGTGTCTCAACCATTAATGACTAAGAACTATGTAAACAACCACAAACCTATATAGTTAGTTCAATACACAATAAACAATGAAATATTAAACATTATAAGCATAAACCACACATTGTATTTCATTCATACCCATTCAATTACATATATGTAAGACATGAAAGACATTTTATATTGAGCTCCTAAACTAGGTACATATGTATCAACACGTATCTCTCATTTGCACGGTTAAGCAACTCCAGTCGGTTGATTACAATCGCCTTGCTCATTCGCGCGACTGAATCCAATTGCCCGATTGAATTCATTCGTATCTTTCATTCGCACGAGTGACCCATTCACAGAGCTCATTCGCAAAAGTGAATCTGTCCTGTTCTAAGTTTACCAAGTTTAAAGCAATAGAAGATCAGTTTGCTGCATTCACTGCTGGAAAGGACTCGCATATCCAAAACCTTCTACTTCTGGAGAATGAGATTGGAAACCACAACAAACTGCCAAAGCTGTTATCTTTCAATGAATACCCACAGTGGAAACTGCGGTTTGAAATCTACTTAAATGGAGTTGACCCAAACCTTTGGACATCCATTGAGACTAGTTACACAGTACCAGTCAGTGCTAATGGGGTTAAATTGACTTTGGGAGGAATGAGTGAATCCCAGAAGACTCTGCATAATGCTGAAAAGAAAGCATATGCCTTGTTGACTCAGTCTATACCTAAGGACATATTTCATCAGTTCTCTGAGAACAAGCAGTCTAAAAAATTATGGGAGGCCTTGGAAAAAAGATACGAAGGAAATACAACTCTGAAAGCACTAAAGGCAAAAGCTCTTAAGAAGGAATTTGACAATTTCTCTCCGATTGGGAATGAGAGCTTGGATGATACCATTGATCGATTCTTTCATCTGATGAGTGAGTTGCACACTCATGGCGTGACCACATCCATGGAAGATAAAGTCTCTAGTTTTGCTGATGGTCTGCCAGATAAATAGGATCCATTTGTGTCTAATCTGAGACAAAACGACACTCTTGCTACTTTAGACATAAATGTTTTCATTTCGAAGTTAAGGGAGGAAGAACTACGTATGAAATACAAGTCAAAGAAAGGATCCTATGTTCAGAATCCTGCGTTATATAATTCAGTTCTAACTCCGACTGCTTCAGGAGCACCATTACAAACGACGTTTGTGTCTAGCTGTTCTGCTCCTTCCCAAAGCAGTGCATCGGGAACCATAACATCAGGGTCATCTGGAACCCAATACATAGTTCCTGAGGCAAATACTACCAAGTTGAAGACCGAAAGTTTCAGAAATGTCACCATGGAAGTTGCTAAAGAGCACATGGACCTTCTAGCTGCTATGTTCAATCTTATTGCAGGATCGGTTTATGTCACTAAACGCTTGGTTTTTATCTCAAAATCACTTTAACTACACTTGGATGAAGCAGAGTCTCTAAGAGTTGATAATAATATAATAAGTAAGAATGAACACAGAAAGATAACTTTCAAGGTACTTGCAAATATTGCTTCTCAACTCAAAGTGTTACAAGACTCTTACAAGCATATGACATGAGTTACAATGAGAAACTATATATAATACTACCTACAACCGGATATACTTTGATACCAGTTGGAATCCTTTAAATAAAGCAAATTCTACAAAGCCATAGTTTAAGGTATCTTAGATAATGTCTTATCTACGATAAGGTAGTCATGACATGTCCATGACTTACCTTTTGTAACCAACTAAAGTTGGCAACTGTGCTATCTACTAAAGGTGAACAGTGGAATAAAGTATTGTGAACTACATGGATTTTGAGAAAGCGCCATGCAGTATATCAGAGGTCTGCAGCGGAGTGTCAGAGACACCATACTTATGTCCACTAGTTCATAGCATTGTCTTCCGAAGGGTAGTTGGCTTCAGAAGAACAAGTTCTTCCGAAGCCACTTATACTTCAGAAGAGGCTACTTCTTCCGAGGCTTGAGGACTTCTTCTTTTCTTCATACTTCGGAAGTTGTCTTCTAATCTTTTCTTCTCAGACTTGATCTTCGGAAGCGATTACTTAAACTTCGGAAGTAGAGTTTGTCTTCGGAAGTTAATCTTGCATATTGTCTTTGGAAGAACTCAATTTCCATCATAAGTTCCATACTTAGCTTCGGAAGCCTTTGTAAGTTGCACCAAAATTTGTCTAAGTGATTTGGTTTCGGTTGCACCAGCCTTCTTCTTGATCCAACAAACTCCCCCTAGGCTGATACTACCAAACCTCACTTGTTTCTGCTTCTCAAAACTTTCAACACCAGGGAAAGCAGATATTTATCTGTTTCTTTGTTCTTCCCTGATGTAGTGCTACGAAGTTTGTATAGATCATTAGTTGACAGGAGATCCAGTCTATCACCTTGAATGATATGCACCCTCCGTTGGATCCCTCGGAACAGAGTTAGTTGATGAGAGTTGTAGTCATACTCCCATCTAACTATAGGTTCCAAATCAGGATCTTCCACCATCTGTAGAAAGGTTGTGCCTTTGGAGGTTAATCTTTCCTTGTCTTCCATCTCTCTCAGTTTCAACTCCTCTTCTTGTGGTTAAATCAAAAAGATGAAGAATGCTTAGATGACTTCTAATATGTGCAGCAGTTTCAGAGTTGGAGGGATTGGAGAATTGTTTCTCTGCTAACTCAGCAATGTCAAATCTGCTAGAGTGTAACAGAGATGAGGCATTCAGCATGTTGCTTTCACCATTCTCTCTCTCCACAACAAAGTTGTGAGAGGCTTCATCGAACCTCCACTGGATGATTTTCTTTCTAGGAACAAGAGGCTGACTAGGAATCTTGTCTCATTTCTTTGTGTCTTAGCAGAGTCACCAGCTTTTTTCTTAGCTTATTTTCTTTATCGTTTAAGGAGTCAAAGTTGAGACCAAGAAGTCTGGCAGCATGGTCTAGTGTTCCTTTGTGCAGATCAAGAAATTGAGTGGTTGAGGTGGTTGACGTGAGGAAGTGGGTATGGATAATGGATATTGGATAATGGTGTAGGTTCAGGTGGTTGAGGTGAGGAAGTGGGTATGGATAATGGTGTAGGTTCAGGTGTGTAGGGTTCAGTTTTGATGGTTAATAGAGAGGGAGTTAGTTTAGGTTAGGGTTGAGTGGTTGGTTTGAAGGCATCCCATGTACCCTTCTATACATCTCTTTCCTTTTGCCCAAACGAATGTCAGCCTTGATCTCACTAACAATTCGCTGGAGTGTCTTTTCAGACATGGGTCATACCTGCCTGCCGAAGAAGTCGTGAGCCCTAAGATATTCATTCATCTAGGCTTTCTCACCTATCTTCTTGGTCGCAGAGACCCTTGGTTCTTCTTCTTTTCCCTCAACTTCTCTCTTTCAGCTTTCTTTCTTTCTCCAGTTGATCCTACTCTTTGTTGAAGAGCCATAGGATCGTATCATCATTGTGTGGAGATAGCTCTTGAAGAGAGAAACCTATGGAGGTTAGGAAAGCTATCCTTTCCCTCCTGAGCTGCATGTCAGCTTCCCTCTTTTCTCTTTCTCTCTCTTCCTATAAGGCTAACCTTGCTGCTTCCTTTTGTTGTTCATTCTATAGCCTGGTTGCATTTTCCAGTTCCACCAACTCCTCTAATGGTAATAGGAGTATGTGTTCATTAACAGCTCCAAACTTGATGAGCTGGTCAATGATTTCTACCCTCTTCTTGTTGTTGACTGCCTCTTGGTTAGCTGTAGCTGCTTTGGAACTGGCAGCTAACAACTTTCTAGTTGGAATTCTACTTTTTCTTCTAAGCTTTGCAATCCTCTCCTCTTCCTAAAGCTCTTCCGTAGTCATTTTCTTCTTTCCTCTGTCATCTTTTGAAGTGCTTGACTTTGGTGGTTCTTGAAGGGAGGATTTGGATTGTAAGAGAGGTAGTGAAGGTGTCTGAGCTAGAGGTTGATTGAGAAAGTCCTCACTATTCACCTCAGATGCCAGCTCTAGAATCGCATCTGTGATAATTAGATCCTCGAACAAGGAGAACAGTCCTTCCGCAGCTTCCATCTCAGCTTCGAAAGATTCGGTTTGTTCTTCTGAGACTTTGATTTCAGCTTCGAAAGTTTGAGGAAGTGCAGTATCTGTCCCAACTATTTTAGTTGCTTGGCCATCAGTCCTAATTTCCCCTTTGAATTTAATCTCAGGTTCCATTTGGGCCTTAGGTTGACCAACTTCTTCCACAGTGGTACAAGGTGCACTAATCCTCTAAAGCACTTCAGCTCCAAAGTACATCATAGTTGCATCATGACTAGGCTGATCTAGAGAGGATCTTAGTAGGAACTTAGAGAAGAGCCTATAGAGATCCCTGAGCATCCTTGGGTCTATCTTCAGTATAACTTGGGATGGCTCAGGAAGAGTAGTTGCAATGGGAGCCAAGTATTTAGAAGTTGAAGTTTGGCTCAGTGGTTCCTCAGATGTTTGTCTTTGAACACTCTCCCCCTTTTTGATAGCATCATCTTGAGAGTTGGATGAGCTGGAGGAAGAGGTCAAGGAGACCTAAACAGGTACATGCCTAACAGATCTCTCAATCTGTTTCTCAGCTAGTTGAGCCTTGAGATTGTCAATCTCAAGTTGCTGAGTGGCAAACCTATCCTCTAAAGTCCTAACCTTGGATTCAAGATTTGAGACTTTAGATAGTAGGTCTTTGATTATGAGTTGCATTCTTCCCTCATCTTCTTTTGAAGAATCATAGAAGATGAGGTAACATACCTGGTATGTTCGTTCTTACCACAAGATGTGGTTTCTTGGCACCCTAGTTTCCCTTGCTCGATGATGTCTCTTTCAGAGTCATCAAAAGGCATGGTTGCCGCAGATTTAGTCGCAGAATTGTTACCACTGTCCATAAGGTCCATTGAGGCACCTTCTGTATTGGTAGCTGAATCTGCACGAGTCCCTTCCATATTAGTGGGACTTACCTCAGTAAAGGTCTGCTGATGGGGGATAGAGATATGAGGTCTCTCTAGGCTCTGTTGATCTTTGCAAGAGTTCTGTAGATCAACTTCATATCCATGGAGGGACGTAATCTCTTCATTAGTTTTGAAGAGAATGACAGTGAAAGATAGAGAGGTTAAACCTATTGACCCGGGACTTTTATCAATGTCTACAGGCATTGAGCCTAAGGTGAGGCTGTCCCTTTTTGGTTGCTCAGAGGTGTATAGATACTCACCTTGAGGGCTTTCAGTTTGGGTTTTGGGCTCATGGGTTTGAGACTGAGGAGACTCAAAACCCACATTGAGGTCAAATGTGAAGGATGGTGAGACCTCAGACTGAGTGGGAGCCCATTGTTCCACTCTAGTCTTTTTGGATTGAATAGGAGGTGCTTGTTCAATCAGAGTAGATTGAACAAGGTTTCGTTTGGGGTGTCTTTGGTATGATATGGTGATAGGGTGAGAAGGTAGAGTTGGTAGTGTGGGAGCAGTTGCTGGTGTGGGTTCATCACCTGTGGGGTGAACAGGGATGTCACCAGGAGCTATTTGCTTAGTCAAATCTGGAAGAAGAGAAGTATACCTTCCAATAAAGTTGGTGGATACCTTCTTCAAAGTATTGAAGATGGTTGGCCTTATTTGAGGGACACTCAGAGCAGCTGTGTAGACAAGTTGACTCTGGTCCAGCTCACAGTTGATAATGTGCAGAAAAAATCTGGGATGCATAAAGAATGTGTCCCACTAGAGATTTCCCATAAGATTGGTCACTACGAATCTTGAATAGTTGAATCTGAGGCCTCTCACCTTCCAAGAACTAGGCACCCTAGTTCGTATGGAAATTGATCCATATTAGGGGGTGTTTTGTAATTTTATAAACTTTAGAAAGAAAGTTATTTTTATAAAATAATAACAAGTTAAAAGTTAAGGGACCAAAGTGTAAATGTTAATTTTAAACCCAACCCCCCACCCCTTTTTGACCCGGTGTTTCCAATCAAGGTCCGGCCACACTCCGGCCGGACTCCGACGAGACCAAAACAACCAAACTTAATCGATTCATGATCCCAAATCGCTCCACATCCTTTCTAGCACATGTTTTGAACCTGTATACATCAATTACTCACATTTAAACCTCGGTTACAAATCTCAATCGATAGCATAACCAAAGCCTTAAACTCTATAGTCATTCGGGCATTTAACCTTAATAATACTCTAATTAAATGAACCTAATCAATCATCTAACTACACCTAATTGTTTATAGCTTCCAATTGCATCTGAAACACAGAAAAAAATTACACACTCGATGCTCTCCTAAGCCGCAACCTGCAATCAACTTGAACATCATCAATTCTACAAGTTGAACTTGAATTAATAAGGGGTTTCTATTCTAACTCATCATACGAAGCTAGCCACAAGTTTAATTGGATTATCATCGGCAATTACACATCCATCATGCACCTTCGGCCGCGGCTTGTCCTTAGATTGTTCTTAGCATCATCTCAAATCAAACCGGGTAATTAAACATTGATATGAACTCGTTTCTATTTGGGGACAAAAGCCCCATGATCTGTAACAATAACAACAACGAATTGACCTTCAATTTTGGGAAATTTGAATCTAGGGTTTTTGGATTTGGGGGTTTCCTTATGATTATGTTTTTAAGAATTTAAAACCAAGTTATACCTGTCTGGATTGTGTACGTATGGAATACTAACTGATAATGCATGAAACCAGATCAAATAGTTCGGAATCCTATTTGATTGGTGATCCATTCAGTGAAAATGTTTACCCGATCGATATAAGAATAAACTATATGTTAAGAATGAGTAGGAATCGATCAAGAACGAACTATGAAGTTGGATTGGGTGCTCTGGACGGTAGGGTTTAAGAATATTGAATTGTTCTTAAATCTTATGTTTTTCCACGAATTAAGTGGTATTTATAGGTTTGTAGTTTCCATTCGTACGACTGAACCATTAGCATGGTTTAGTCGTGCGACTGAATCATGTGATTGAGTCATACGTAAGACAGAGGTTCAGTCGTGCGACTAAGTCAATCTTATGTCTCATTCGTACGACTGATCCAATCTCCTGGTTCACTCGTGCGACTGGTCCATAAGCATGATGTATTCATGCGTATGTTCCATTAGTACGGTCCATTCACATGAAGACTCATACGACTAGGTTGAACACATTTCTCAATCACTATTGACTAAGAACTATGTACAATAACTTCAAACCTATATACTAAGTTCATACATATGAATTATATTCAACACAATAATACTATGAAATAGATAGACATTAATAACCAACAACCATATTATTATATATCATTGAATCAATTCATTTCATATGTGTAAGACATGAAAGACTTTTACATTAAGCTCATAAAGTAGAAACATGATGCATCTACAAAGTCCCCCTTGGTCCTAGTTTACTCTATTGTCTAACATTCTTCACATGTTCTTGAAACTTCTCGTACTTCTCTTCTCTTGTGACTCCTGCGTGTATCTCAAATGCAAAACAGAGTCGTATGACATGTTGGAATTGAAGAGCTTGTACAATGTCTTGTGTGTCATACAACAGTGGCCACTTGTATAATGTGTAAACTTCTTCTGCTGACAAGTTAGTAAGCCACATTGGGTCAATTACCTAGATAGTCTGTATCTTTCCTTCTCTGTTCAGAACTATGACCGCTTCACCCATCCTCCAATCATAATACCACCATTTAAAGCGTGGAGTGAAGTGCTGAGGCATTTCCCGTAAGGGAATCTTTGACATTGTGCATGGAGGACTCCACTTCAGCACGACTTTAGGCTTTCCAGATATAGGATCCACTTCAGACCTATAAATGTACCTCTTTGGTTGTTGAGGTCTGAAGTTTGCCCATCTGGTGTGGTATTCCTTCTTTAATGCTACCTCAAACCAACCTGACATCTTTCTTGGATTAGCATATAGTAGATCTAAGCATGCGAGTCGGTTGAGCTCAAAACCAGGAAGAGTCTTCAGATCAAGAGGATATCTGAAGTACTCAATCCCCTTCTGTCTCTTAACAGCATACACACCCAAATCTTCAAAATAAGCCCACGCTATGATCTTGCCAGACACTTTCTAATGACGTTTGACTCTGTAAAGCTTTGTGTGGGTATTCTGCTTTTGGGGCGTCCGCTGGGCTTTCATCTCAGCAAAGCAAGCTGCCCATTCAGCTTTCTTGA
The DNA here is from genome assembly GCA_018326385.1 of Flaveria bidentis. Taxonomy (NCBI): domain Eukaryota; kingdom Viridiplantae; phylum Streptophyta; class Magnoliopsida; order Asterales; family Asteraceae; genus Flaveria; species Flaveria bidentis. Next base: position 11,722 of record BJCM01268098.1, read on the forward strand.
TATCAATGTTTTGTCTGAAGCTTGGGTAGTGTTTTCTTCTTTTTCCTTTTCTTTTTCAACTTCATCAAGCTTCTCAAAAGTATCACTGTCGAATGTTTCACCCAAGTTGGGGATAACATGTCCGTCCAGATCAGTGTACTGAGAATAATGATTAGCAGCAACGTCCTCTTTCTCGATTTTGTCGACATCGTTAAGCTCATCGTCACTTGCCACATCAACTGTAGGAGCATCTTTAACTAGCTCATTCGGATTCAGCCTGAATATTTCAGCCAGCTCCGTCAGGTCGTGTATGATATCTCCCTCCTCTGGCGTGTAGCTCACAGACCTTCTAGCTATCCTTTGCAAGTCAAGAATCATTGTTAATTGAGTCTTGACCAGCCGAAGGGGTTGAACATCAAATTCATCGATCTGTTGAGCTTCATCTGTTTGATTAGACATTAAGCATATCACATATAAGTAATTATATAAAACATTAAGATATAAACAGACATAAATGATCAATATTTACATTTATGTAATATATACTTAAAGTACAAAAGTTTTAAATACAAAATAGCTAATCATTACTTTTATCTTGATCCATTTGTTCTTTAGCAAGAGGAGCAGAGGATGAGGTTCCTTGATCTTGACTACGTTTGGTCCGCCTCTCTTGAGCTCGAGGAGAGGCTGATGCAGCAGCTTTACCTTCCTAGTCATCCTTGTCCTCTCGATCTTTCCTTCTCGTTCCACTTTCTCTAACATCCTCCTCACTGTCATCTTCATCCTCCTCATCATCATCATCATCATCTTCATCATCATCATCATCATCATCATCATCACCATCTTTGATCTTTAGAGGCTCAGACTTTGATCCTTTCAGATTTAGGTGTATCCTCTTGTTTTTCTTCTCCAGTTACTCAATTCTCTTTACCGAAGCCAACACCAGCTCATTTTGACTTGTAAGTGCATGGCGGGCACGGCTTAAAGCTCTCTCATACTGAGCACTTTTCTCGCTCAGATGCATTATCTGCTTAGCTTGGGTAGCATTCACCTCTATCATCTTGTTGATCTGAGTAGCCTGCAGCTCATTAGTGGCAAGTAGCCTTAGCACAATGTTGTTGAGGTTGGCCAGCTGTTCCTCTAACCCAATGTGGGGTAGAGTGGGTCCGGTGGTGAATGTAGAGTAGGTTGAAGGACCTGCTTGGTAGCTGGTGGTGGTAGTGGTGGATGTGGTGAATATGGGAGGTGGAGTGTGAGTGGGATGTGGTGGAATGACTGTGGTAGTGGTGGTGGATGGAGTGGTAGTGGTTGTGGGAGAAGTGGTGGTAGTAGTGGTAGCTGTAGTGGTGGGTGTGACAGTGGCGGTGGTGTCAGAAGAAATAATCAAAGTGAATCTCGACCTCTTGCTCTTTGTCCTGTAAGGTTAGGCCATCCTCTTCTTCTTGGAGTCCTTTGCCACAGGCGCTCCCCCTTAGCTGTTGGGCTGGTCAGGGGTGTAAGAAGGATCTGTGACATCAGTAGCGTCACCCCAAGACTCAGCCTGGCGTCCACAATTGCCTTGATCCCTCTCTCAGTGGCCACGACCCAGCTCCTAACCGTCCGTACCAAAGGCTCATCATATGTCTCCTCTTCTTCCTCTATCAGAAAATCAAGATGGATAGCAGCCTGCTCAGATCCACCTGGAGCAGAAGAAGTAGTAGGTGGAGGTGGTGAAGATATAGTAGAGGTATCGGTGGCCCGTGAAGTACTGGGACCTGCATCTCCCCCACCTTGACCGTCATCTTGGTCATCATCGTGTTCATCGCCATCGGATGTGGCAATCATGAAGGGCTCAGTGTCAGAATCACTTTCTTCGTGTCGCCACCTCTTAATAGAGGGCGCCACGTAGTCCTCATGGGCCAGGTGCCTAAACAATCTCCTGACCGGGGGCTTCACTTGATTTCCCGTGTATACTCTCATCCTGCCTAAGGTGGTATCATCCATCACCTCAAGCACCGCGGCATCATCTCTCTCCTTTGGCAGCATAGGAAGTTTCTCATCTATGATCATCTGTAAGAAGCGGGGATACATACAAAAGCCTTCCTTGCCTTTAGCCTCAAGGTTCTCGATCAAATAAGTGAAGATGATCCAAGAGAAATGGAACGGTTGGTTCAGTAGCAGCACAACGTATGCATTCTGGATTTGGTCGGAAAGCTCGTCAAATCCTCCATGCCTAGAGGCTATGCACTTCAGGATCACATGTACCAAATACTTGAACTGAGGGCACATGTTGCTCTTGTTCAGTACGCCAGCATTTATGTCACCCGCGTACTTGATCCTTATAAAGCATCCCTAGACAGTCATGGGATGTAGCTTAGTTGGGTAGGTTCCGTCCTCAACCAGATCTAAGACCCACCTCAAATCAGCCTCAGTAATATCAATCTCTTGACCAAAAATGGAGCTTTGTATACGGTGTGGCTCAACAGACCTATCTACCCTGACGCTTTCCCAGAAGGCTTGCTAAATGGATCTGTACAGTGTACAGGAGATAGAAATAGCCTTGAAGATCCTTGATCTGCGCAGAAAGGCAATGATCCATGTGAAGTCAGAAGCATTCCTAGACAAAGCGTCAAGGTGAGCACATATGTTGTGCTTAGTGCTCATAGTCCACCTATCAGACATGTTGTTGCAACACAAAAGACATATACATTATATTTGTGCATTAGAGAAGACATTTGAAACTTAAGCTATTTTGGATCAGTCTGGATCAATCGTGCGATTGAACCCTACGACTGAGTTCAGTCGTGCGATTGAGCCTCGGCTGAGTTCAGTCGTGCGATTGAGCTTGCAACTAAACTAAGTCGTGTGTTAAGCCATGCGGTTGAGTCAGTCGTGCGACTGAGTTACCGACTGATTCATTCATGTGATTGAATCGCGCGTCTGGCTCAATCGTGCGACTGAAGTTCATTCGGAGTTTCTATTCGCATACGACTCTGTTCGGGACTCTGATTACGAATCTTGGTCAATTACTTGATGTTAGACGTCGTGTTTAGACTCATTTGACTCGCAAACACTCTAAATAGCACCTAATATCCTTTAAATCAACTATTTTGTTCATTTAAGTGGTCTATTTGAGTGGTTTTATAGATTTCTTGATTTTAACCAATTCGGTCAGTTAGGGTTTGATTTCACTGTGCATTTTGTTCGATTTCAGTCACAATGTACCTGTAGATGATTAGCACAACCGTTAGAAACACTATCAATGAGAAGTCAAGGCAAATGAAATTTTGGCAGAGTGTCTGCGTATGAGGTGTGTTTGAGAGCTTGAAGGGTGGTAAAGAATGCAACCGAACAACCCCTCTATTTATATTGTTTTAAAGTATAGTCATGCGACTCGACCCATACTCATACTTCAGTCATGCGATTGAACCCATACTCATGCTTCAGTCATGCGACTGAACCCATACTCATGCTTCAAGCGTGCCACTGACTCATACTCCTTCATCCATTCGTACGATTGGCTTAGTCTTATGGTCCAATCGCATGGATGTCTCATACTCATGGTCCAGTCGTGTGACAAGCTCATACTTATGGTCCAGTCGTGTGACTGGCTCATAGTTATGGTCCAGTCATGCAATAGGCCCATACTTACGATCCAATCGTGCGATTGGCCCATACTTACGATCCAATCGTGCGATTGGCCCATACTTACGATCCAATCGTGCGATTGGTTCATACTTATGAGTTTAACCTCACACACTTTCAAAAACTTCAAATTTTACCTTTTGATATTGAACATTATGACCTATGATCATCTCAGACATGACCTTTTAATTTAAAACCGTTTGATCACCTCAAACGTGATCCTTTTAATTTTTAACGGATTGGTCGCCTCAGACGTGACTCATTTTATTTGTGAACATTTTGGTCACCTCAGACGTGACCCCTTTTGAGTAAGTGATTCATAGATTAAGTCTAGTAGTAGAGTCCGACATCTACGTAACAAATTACTAGAAAACAAGAAATTTGAAAACACTTTGAAATTTAAAACAAAACATGAAATATATTTGTATTTTTTATTCGAGATGGAATTAAACCTATTAGAGTACATCTAACTGGTTGTACTTCCTGGACAACACAGCTTCAAGTTAATTTTATCATTTCTGGAACGATTCATTATGGAATCATACATGTATATCAGAATCATTTGGGACATTTTAATAAACCATTTTGATGCTAGATTCTTGTTTTGACCGGGAGTCAATAGCAGTTTTAGGAAATCATACTAGAGCTATAAGATGCACACAATGATTTTGACTGTCAAGAACTGCAGCTCACGATGATTGTCAGTATACTT
>BJCM01268108.1:0-15897 GCA_018326385.1 Flaveria bidentis
GAAAGTTCAAATCAGTGTGGGGACCTAAGAGTACTAGTATGATTTCCTAAATTTGCTAAATGACTCCAGATGAAAAACAAGAATAGAGCATCAAAGGTTTTAGATAACTTGTCCTGAATGATTTGAGTATCCTGTATGATTCCAAATTGAATTGGTCCATGTATGGTTTAAATGATTGAAGCTGCTTTCTCAGAAAAATTATTCCTTAGAACTACATCTTAGGAGTTAACCCATACAAAAACACAAAAACATGTCTTAGTTTTAAGTTTCAGTGTTATCTTTTTATTTCTATATAAAGTTTGTCAATTTCAGTTTGTTTAGTGTCGGACTATGTCATGGAAGTTGATAGGGAACCTTATCATCTAAAAGGTCACGTCTGAGGTGCCACACGTGCTTTCAAATAAAAAAATATTGGTCACATCTGAGGTGACAAAATGTTTTAAAAGGATCACGTCTGAGGTGATCAAAGGATTTTCTAGATAAAATGATCATGTCTGAGATGATCAAGTGCTCATAACATTTCTTCATAAGTTAAAAGGGTTTAAAATGTAAAATGGTCATAAAGTCAAAAACCATGAGTATGATTCATTCGCACGACTGGACCATGAGCATGGACCACTCGTACGATTGGAGGATACGAATGTGCCCAATCGCACGATTAACCCACACGTATGGGACATACGTGCGATTGGACCATCAGTATGACTAAAGTCACACGATTGGACACCTAAAATGTGCTAATCGCATGGATAAAGGTGACCGAATGACATAGTCGCACGACTGAAGGTGACCGACTATGCTAGTCGCACGAAACAACTGTGCGACTGGGCTCAGTCGCACGACAGAAAGGAACCCTAGTATAAATAGGGGGAGTCGGTCGCAGTCATTTATCACCCCCAAAATCGCCCTAATTCGCACGACCCGTCGTTACTCTGTCAAATTTTCGTTTGAGCATTCTATACTATTGATTATTGTGTGCTGACGATTTTCACTGATTATACAGGTATAATGCGGTGCAATCCACTCGTATTTCAATCAATTTGATTCCAAAATCGACATATTCGGCCCTAACCAAGAACCGAGACTTGTTTGGATAAACAACCTAATTAAACTAAGTAAAATATTGAAATTAAAGTTTTTAGGTGCTAAATAGAATGATTGCAAGTCCAATGAACCAAAACACGATGTCTAATCTTAAGAATTGGTCAGAACTTGAATTTGAATTGAAAGTAGTCTGTCATGCGAATGGATAGTTTGATGAACTTCAGTCGCACGACTAAGTAGTGCGAATGGCTAAACCGCACAACTGAACCATGCATATGAGTTCAGTCGCACGACAGATGTAAATGCATGAGTTTACATACGTATGAGCCTTGCACATGTTCAATCGTACGTATGAGGTCATTCGCACGACTAGATCTCAGTCGCACTGCTCATTCGCACGACTAGATCTCAGTCGCACAGTCACATTCGCACGACAGAACAGAAAGAATTTCAAGTCCAAATGATTCAAGTTATTATTCATCGACGGATGCTAACGTTTATATTCATTGTGTAACAGATGGCTAGTCAGTTGACTATGAGCAATAAGCACAAAATTTGTGCTCATCTGGATCTGACATCTAGGAATGCTTTAGACTTTTCTAGCATTATCACTTTTCTGAGGAGATCGAGGATCTTCCATTCCATATCGACTCCTTGTACACCATATCGCTCGATTCAGCAGGCCTTCTGGGAAGGCGCAGTAGTTAATAGATCCTCAGAGCCCCATCGCATCAGGAGTTCGATATTTGGAAAGGCCATAGAGATCACCGAGGATGATCTTCGGACGGTGTTACAGTTCGAGGATGATGCTGACTGTCCCACTAGATTAAACCCCCTTACTGTTCGAGGATGTTTCATGCGAGCTAAGTACTCTGGGACATCAACGCTGGGGTGCTCAACTAGAGCAACCTGTGCCCCCAGTTCAAGTACCTCGCACATGTGCTGCTGAAGTGTATTGCTTCTAGGAAGGGAGGGTTTGACGAGCTCTCAGATCAGATCCAGAATGCGTATGCAGCGTTGGTGCTGAACCACCCGTTCAGCTTCTCCAGGATGATCTTCACCTACCTGGTGGAGAACATTGAGGGGAAAGGGAAGGAGGGCTTCTGCATGTACCCTCGAGTCATGCAGATGATCATTGACCAGAAGCTCCCTTCCTTGCCGAAGGAGAAGGAGGATGAAGTGGTACTTGAGGTGATGGACTACACCACATCGGGTCGTATGAAGGTCTACAGGGGGAAGCAGGTTAAGCCTCCTGTGAGAAGATTGTTCAGGCATCTGGCCCAGGAGGATTACGTGGAGCCAGCAAGGCGTAAATGGCGTCACGTAGACAGTAATTCAGAGGTTGAGCAGTTACAGCTCCAGGAGGATGACTCTGATGATGACGACAGTGGTGATGGTGGAGATATAGGGCCCTCTCAATCAAGGGCCCGTACTACTGATAGAGCATCTCAGGCATCTACTCATGATGGAGCAGAGACTGCAGGATTCCCTCAAGACTTCATACCTAATGAGGAGGAGGATATAGATGATGAGCCTCAAACTCAGACTATTGGCAGTAAAGTTGTTGCCACAGAACGAGGGATTCGGGCGGTTGGTGAATGCCCTGGCGGGTCGGGAGAGACTGACACTGATCCTACATATGCTCTCGATCAGCCAAGCCATGTTCTAGGGGGAGCATCTCCGGCATCCACCCATGATGGAGCAGAGACTGCAGGATTCCATCAGGACTTCACACCTGATGAGGAGCAGGATACAAATGATAAGCCTCTAACTCGGACTGTTGACAGTAAAGTTGTTGCCACAGAATGAGGGCTCAGGGTGGTTGGTGAACGCCCTGGCGGGTCGGGAGAGACTGACACTGATCATACATATGCTCCCGATCAGCCAAGCCATGTTCTAGGGGGAGCATCCTCCTCGAAAGAATCGAGGAAGAAAAGGATGGCTCAGCCCCATGGCTTGAAGAAGAAGAAGAGAAGACTAACCTTCATCACTACCACCACTACTACACCTACCACCACCACTCCACCTACCACAACAGCCACCACCACAGCCACCACCACAGCTACGACCACTACTACCATACCCTCTACCACCACTACCATACCACCCACCATCACTACCACACCCTCTACCACCACTACCATACCACCCACCATCACTACCACACCTCCACCCTCCACTAGTACTGCCATACCTCCACCAGTTATACCTATACCACCCTAATCTTCACCACTGCCACCACCACCACCACTAGCCATCATGCCGGTCCGTCTTCATACCCGTCCTATATATCTGGATCACCCCTACCTCCCAGTGGGGTAGAGGAACAACTCTCGGCACGTAACCGTATGGTGCTGAGGCTGTTAGCTGCAAACGACGAGACAATTGCTCAGATATGTCAGCTAGTAGACCTTACTGCTGCCCAATCTCTACAGATATCTCAGCAGGCCCAGCTGATGGATGCTCAGCGTGTAGAGATGTCCCAACTCCGGGAGTAGCATGCCCAATCAGCTAAAAGGATTGAGGAGTTCGAGACCACTAACAAGACCATCATGCTGTGGCTCAAGGGATCCAAGGAAGAGCCCTTAAAGATCAAGGAAGGAGATGGAGATGACAGTGATGATGACAGTGATGACGAAGATGATGATGGTGATGACATTGAGGATGATACTGATGTTGGTGGTGATGCTGGTGATGATGAGGTTGATGATGATGAAGATGACACACCTACTGTGGGTGCCACACCTGCAAATGAGAGGAGGACGAAGAAAGCACAAGATCAAGGTGCCTCCACAACCGCCTCGTCAGCAGAAGAGCACATGATACATGATAAGAGTAATACCTAGTTATTTATGTTATTTAAATCTTGTGTATTTGAATCTTGTATCAAGTTAATGTAATGAATGTTTATATTAAATGTTAATGTTTCTGTTTTGATTATTAACTAATGATTACTGTGTTGAATGTCTAAATCAAGCAGATCCAAACTTTCAGAGGGATGAATATGATGTTGCTCCCCTCCAACAGGTCAAGACTCAGCTCATATTGATTCATGATCTGCTGGGTATAGTCAGGAGATCTGTAATATACACTCCTGAAGAAGGAAAAATCATTCACAATCTCACGGACAAGCAAATCGCAGAAATGTTCAAACTGAATGCTGATGAGATCGTGAAAGATGCTCCGACATTGCACGTGGAAGGTGACGATGAGCTTCAGGATGTCGATGAGATCGAGATTGAAGATGTCACTACACAACATTATCAAGAGTACACTGACAATGAGGGAAATGTCATTCCCAATCTGGGAGACACTCTTGTCAGTGACATTTTTTAGACTCTGGATAAAATGGAACAAGAGTCAGAAATGAATAAGGAGCAGGCCCAAGAATCAGACGGCGAAGTCAACATCAAAAAGGCTGAATGGGCAGTGTGTTTTGAAGAAACAAGAGCCCAACGCAGCGCTACAACATCAACTGTCTACACCAAGCTTTATAAAGTAAAGAAACATCAAAAGGTGTCAGGCAAGATCATAGCATGGGCACATTTTGAAGATCTCAACGTTTACCCTGTTAAACGTGAGAAGGGGATTGAGTACTTCAGATACCCACATGATCTGAAGACTCTTCCAGGTTTTGAGCTTAACCGGTTAGCAAAGTTGAAATTGCTATACACTGACCCTCGTAAGATGTCAGGCTGGTTTGAAGAAGCTCTACAGAGGGAGTACCACACCAGATGGGTCAACTTCAAACCTCAACAACCAACGAGGTACATCAGACGATCTGAAGTTGACACCACAACTGGAAAGCCAAAAATAGTGCTGAAGTGGAGTCCACCACGCACAATGTCAAAGATCCCACTACGGGAAATGCCACAGGACTTCACTCCACACTTTAAATGGTGGTACTACGATTAGAGAACGGGAGAGGCAGTTATAGTCTTGAACAGAAATGGTAAAATGGAAAAGATTAGAGTGTTTGATCCGATGTGGCTTACCAACTTGTCCGCAAATGATGTTTATACATTATACAAGTGGCCAATGTTCTATGACTCACAAGATATTGTACAAGCTTTACAATTTCAGAATGTGATACAACGCTGTTTCGCTTTCGAGATACATATAGGAGTCACTAGAGAAGCAAAGTACAAGAAGTTTGAGGAACTTAGAAAGATGTAAGACAATAGATAGATCTAGGTCCAAGGGGGAGTTTGTTGATACATATGTACTTAGATCATGATCTTAATGTAATATGTCATGAATGTCTTACACTTATGTAATATTGGGTACTTAATGAAATGTATATGTTTGGTTGTGTTTATCATGTTTAATATTTCATTAATGAGTTGTTTAACACATATTGACTTGATTATATAGGTTTGTGGTTGATTGAATCAATATAAATAATGTTATGACATTTAATACATTCAAACTTAATAACATGAAGTTATCATGCGAATGGCCCATGCTAATGGACCATACACATGAACAACTTCATGTGAATGACTCAAACGCATGACTGAACCAGGAGACTGGATCAGTCGTATGATTGTCACATAAGATTTGCTCAGTCGCACGATTGAACACTCAGTCATGCGAATAGACCAACCGTATGAATCAATCACATGACTGAACCATGCTAATGGTTCAGTCGCCCGAATGAGCAACCCTAACCTATAAATACCACCTAATTCGTGGAAAACGTAAGCATTGAATACACTTCGACTCCAGACGTACCCTAGTCGTCCAGAAGCCTCTAAGTTCATACTCCAAGTTGATAGAATGCTTTAGATCGATTCCTAATCGATTCTTGATGTTAGATTCAATACATAATTGTTTCTACGTGCGTTCTCACTAATTGGATCGCCAATCAAATAGGATTCCTCACTATTTGGTTTGGTTTACATGTTAATCAGTCGGTATTTCATTCAAATACTAGATCCTAACAGTAATGTTTCTGAAATCCAAATCTGAAACATTTGAGTCATTCAAAGAGTTAGTAACTACTTTAGAGTCTCTCTACAAGCTAAAGGTAAGACAAGTATGCTCAGAAAATGGTACTGAGTTCAAAAATTAGTGGATGGAGGCATTCTGCAAAGAAAAGGGAATTGTACATCAGTTCACATCTTCCTGCACTCCACAGATGAATGGACTTGCTGTATGGAAGAATAGAAGCTTGATAGAGACAACCAGGATGATACTAGTAGACTCGAAACTACCTATCCAGTTCTGGAATGAAGCAGTAGCAAATGCATGTTACACTTTAAATCGAGTCCTAGTGGTAAAACATCATGGTAAGACGTGTTACAAGTTACTTCAACAACGTAAACCAAATCTAGAGAACCTCGAACCATTTGGCGCACCTTGCACCCTTTTGAAGAAAACTCAGGAACGCAAGTTCAGCGAGAAGGCTGAAGAAGGAATTTTCTTAGGTTATAACATACCGAATAAGAGAGTTTACAACAACTCAACTGGTCAAGTAGAAGTGTGGTGTAATGTAGACGTTCAGAGATACACTATCCCCCAGCTAGAAAAGGACCCGTATTCTTTTTCAATTATAATGGATTCTTTATGTCCTTCAACATCCCTCTCTCCACTTCTGAAGATGAGTTAGCAACCAAAATGATGTATGATGTCTTAAACACACCGCCCCTAGACTCAACAAAATCCGGCTCATAAGGACAGTCTTCTAATAACTTAGGGGGAGCACTGGAGGTAAGTGACTCCTCTTATGACGATGAAGAAGTGGAAAATGTTCAGGTGGATCAGGAGGAACAGGTTCCAACTACTACAAGTACACAAGCATCAGATGTTGATGCCTTTAACACTTCAGAACCCCATACTCCTACTGCCTGAGATACTGAACCTGTGGTTCATAATCTGGATAATGAGGTAGTTGTACCCACCACTCCTGGAACTCGTCTAAATGTTTATCATCCTCTAGACAATGTCATAGGGGATTTACAATCGGGAGTACAAACAAGAAATCAACTATATTCAGGTGATTTTGCTTTAGTCATGGAAAAAGGTTACCTTCACGACGGTGCTTATCGATGTTTTGTGTCTCAATTTGAGCCAAAATATGTAAGTGAAGCCTTAAACGATGAGGCTTGGGTGAGTGCCATGCAAGAAGAACCTCTTTAATTCAAGAAGTTAGGTGTGTGGACTCTGGTGGACAGACCTAAAGGTACTAAGGTCATTGGCACTAAATGGGTTTTTAAATGAAAGAAGGATGACCAAGGGTTCATTATCAAAAACAAGGCTTGACTTGTAGTTAAAGGATTTTTAGAAGTCGAGGGAATCGATTACAACGAAGTGTTTGCACCCATGGGAAGAATGGAAGCAATCCGTATCTTCCTAGCCTATGCCTCTTACATGAAGATTAAAGTTTACCAACTGGATGTAAAGAGTGCATTCCTTCATGGTGAAATCTGAGAAACAATGTACGTCAGTCAACCCGAGGGATTTGAGGATCCGTATCATCGGGACAGAGTTTACAAGCTAGACAAGGCTCTATACGGGCTTCATCAAGCCCCTAGAGCATGGTATGAGAAGCTCTTGACTCATCTTGTGAAACACGAGTTTCGAAGAGGAGTGATTGATTGTACATTGTTTATCAAAGAAAAGGATGGTGATTTACTGCTCGTTCAAATTTATGTTGATGACATAATCTTCAGTTCTAAGAACAGAGCCTTATGTAAAGAATTTGAAGCAGTAATGAAGGCTGAATTTGAGATGAGTGCCATGGGAGAGTTGAAATTCTTTCTCAGGTTACAGGTGGATCAAACACCATAGGGGATATTTCTACATCAAACAAAGGATATAGGCGATATTCTCAGTTGGTTCGATATGGAGAATTCTTCCGCAGCTAGGACTCCACTTGCTACAAACCATGATGTAGCACCCGACAAGAATGGTGATCTGGTGGATCCTACCATGTACCGAGGAATGATTGGATCTCTCATGTATCCCACTGCCTCATGACCTGACATCATGTACACAACGTGTCTCTGCTTAAGATATCAGGCAAAACCAAAAGTCAACCATCTCATAGGAGTCAAAAGGATATTTCGTTATCTGAAGGGTACACCAACACTTGGGTTGTGGTATCCCTATGATGATGACTTTGAACTTACAACGTATAGTGACTCGGATCAGCAGGTTGTCAATTCTTTGGGAGAAGATTAGTCATGTGGTAGTGTAAGAAGCAGACTTTAGTCGCACTATCAACTTGTGAAGCTGAATATGTTACTGCGGTAAGCTGTTGTTCTCAAATCATCAGGATTCAACAGCAAATGCGGGACTACGGTATGAAATTCTCTAACACTCCTATATTTGTTGATAATTCTGCTACTATAGCCGTAACTAAAAATCCGGTCCAACATCCTAAGACCAAACACATCGACATTAAATATCACTTTATACGTGATTGTATTGAAAAGAATTTAATCAATGTTGTTAAAATTAATATGGATTTTCAATGCCTTGACCTCTACACAAAAGCCTTTGATAAACTACGTTTTCTATATTTGTTAGAGGTCAACGGCGTTAAAAAGAAAAGTGATGTGATTTCCGACGATGACAATACTTAGTCCGACAAGTAGATGTCATTTTACTTTTAATTTTTATTTTATTTTATTTTTATTTCTTCGCCTATTAAAATCCTAAAAGCAAAAAATTTTCGGTTTTAGAAATTATGCGGAGAATAGGTTAAGTTAGTATCTAAATTCAATAAAAAAATGTTAGGATCTGGTATTTGAATGAAATACCAATTGATTAACATGTAAACCAAACCAAATAGTGTGGAATCCTATTTTATTGGCGATCCAATCAGTGAGAACACACGTAGAGTCAATTATGTATTGAATCTAACATCAAGAATCAATTAAGAATCAATCTACAGCGTTCTATGAACTTGGAGTACGAACTTAGAGGCTTCTGGACGGAAGTTTTCCACGAATTAAGTGGTATTTATAGGTTAGGGTTGCTTAATCGGGAGACTGAACCATTAGCATGGTTAAGTCATGTTATTGAGTCATACGGTTGGTCCATTCGCCCGAATGAGTGTTCAGTCGTGCGACTAAGCCATTCTTATGTGACAATCATACGACTGATCCAGTCTCCTGGTTCAGTCGTACGATTGAGTCATTCGCATGAAGTTGTTCATGTGTATGGTCCATTAGCATGGGCCATTCGCATCATAACTTCATGTTATTAAGTTTGAATGTATTAAATGTCATAACAATATTTATATTAATTCAATCAACCACAAACCTATATAATCAAGTCAATATGCGTTAAACAACTCATTAATAAAATATTAAACATTACAAATCACAATCAAATATTCTCATTTCATTAAGTACCCAATATTACATCAGTGTAAGAAATTCAAGATATATTACATTAAGATCAGGATCTAGGTACATATGTATTAACAAACTCCCCCTTGGACCTAGATCTATCTATTGTCTTACATCTTTCATAATTTCCTCAAACTTCTTGTACTTAGCTTCTCTAGTGACCCCTATATGTATCTCGAAAGTGAAACAGAGTCGTATCACATTCTGAAATTGTAAAGTTTGTACAATATCCTGTGAGTCATAGAACAATGGCCACTTGTATAATGTATAAACATCATTTGCGGACAAGTTGGTAAGCCACATTGGGTCAAACACCCTAACGGTTTCCATTTTACCATTTCTGTTCAAGACTATAATAGCCTCTCCCGTTCTCCAATCGTAGTACCACCATTTGAAGTGTGGAGTGATGTCCTGTGGCATCTCCCGTAGTAGGATCTTTGACATTGTACGTGGTGGACTTCACTTCAACACTATTTTTGGTTTGCCAGTTATGGCGTCAACTTCAGATCGTCTGATGTACCTCGTTGGTTGTTGAGGTTTGAAGTTGACCCATATGGTGTGGTACTCCCTCTTTAGAGTTGCTTTAAACCAGCCTGACATCTTACGAGGGTCAGCGTATAGCAATTTCAACTTTGCTAACTGGTTAAGCTCAAAACCTGGAAGAGTCTTCAGATCGTGTGCGAATCTGAAGTACTCAATTCCCTTCTCACGTTTAACAGCGTAAACATTGAGGTCTTTAAAATGTGCCCATGCTATGATCCTGCCTGCCACCTTTTGATGTTTCTTTACTTTATACAGCTCAGTGTAGACAGTTGATGTTGTAGTGCTGCGTTGGGCTCTTATTTTTTCAAAACACGCTGCCTATTCAGCCTTTTTGATGTTGACTTCGGCATCTGAGGCTTGGGCCTTCTCCTTATTCTTTTCTGACCCTTGCTCTATTTTATCCAGAGTCTCAAAAGTGTCACTAACAAGAGTGTCTCCCAGATTGGGAATGACATTTCCCTCGTTGTCAGTGTACTCTGGATAATGTTATGCAGTGACATCTTCAATCTCGATCTCGTCGACATCCTGAAGCTCATTCTCACTTTCCACATGCACTGTCGGAGCGTCTTTCGCGATCTCTTCTGCATTCCGCTTAAACATTTCGGCCATTTTCTCGTCAGTGAGATTGTGAATGATTTCTCCTTCTTCAGGAGTGTACATTACAGATCTACTAACAATACCCTGCAGATCAAGAATCAACGTGAGTTGAGTCTTGACCTGTTGGAGGGGAGCAATATCATATTCATCCCTCTGAAAGTTTGGATCTGTTTGATTTAGACATTCAACATAGTAATCATTAGTTAATAATCAAAACAGAAACATTAACATTTAATATAAACATTCATTACATTAACATGATACAGGATTCAAATACATATGATTTAAATAACAAAAACAGCTAAGTATTACTCTTGTCCTGGATCATATGCTCTTCTGCTGATGGGGCGGATGTGGAGGCTCCTTGATCTTGTGCTCTCTTCGTCCTCCTTTCACTGGCAGGTGTGTCACCCGCAGCAGGTGTGTCGTCTTCATCATCATCAACCTCATCATCTCTAGCATCACCACTAACATCAGTATCATCCTCAATATCATCACCATCATCATCTTCATCATCACTGTCATCATCACTGTCATCTCCATCTCCTTCCTTGATCTTTAGGGGCTCTTCCTTACATCCCTTGAGCCGCAGCATGATGGTCTTGTTTGTGGTCTCCAACTCCTCAATACTTTTAGCTGATTGGACATGTTGCTCTCGGAGTTGGGACATCTCTACACGCTGAGCATCCATCACCTGGGCCTGCTGAGATATTTGCAGAGATTGGGCAGCATTAAGGTTTACTAGCTGACGTATCTGAGCAGTCTTCTCTTCGTCTGCTGCTAACAGCCTCAGAACCATACGGTTAAGTGCCGAGAGCTGTTCCTCTACCCCACTGGGAGGTAGAGGTGATCCTGATGTATAGGAATGGTATGATGATGGTCTAGCATGGTGGCTAGTGGTGGTGGTGGTGGCAGTGGTGTAGATTAGGGGTGGTATAGGTATAACTGGTGGAGGTATGGTGGTAGTAGTGGAGGGTGGAGGTGTGGTAGTGATGGTGGGAGGTATGGTAGTGGTGGTAGAGGGTGTGGTAGTAATGGTGGTAGCTATGGTGGTGGCTATGGTGGTAGGTGGAGTGGTGGTGGTAGGTGTAGTGGTGGTGGTGGTAGTGATGAAGGTGAGTCTTCTCTTCTTCTTCTTCAAGTCATGGGGCTAAGCCATCCTTTTCTTCCTCGATCCAGTCGAGGAGGATGCTCCCCCTAGAACACGGTTTGGCTGATCGGGAACATATGTAGGATCTGTGTCAATCTCTCCCGACCTGCCAGGGCGTTCACCAACCGCCCTGAGCCCTCGTTCTGTGGCAACAACTTTACTGCCAACAGTCCGAGTTAGAGGCTCATCATCTGTATCCTCCTCCTCATCAGGTGTGAAGTCCTAATTGAATCCTGCAGTCTCTGCTCCATCACGGGTGGATGCCGGAGATGCTCTATCAGCAGTGGGGGCCCTTGATTGAGAGGGCCCTGCATCTCCACCATCACCACAGTCGTCGTTGGAGTCAACCTCTGAATCACTGTCTACGTGACGCCATTTACGACTTGCCGGCACCACGTAATCCTCCTGGGCCAGATGCCCGAACAATCTCCTCTCAGGGGGCTTAACCTGCTTCCCCCTGTAGACCTTCATACGACCCAGTGTAGTGTCGTCCATCACCTCAAGTATCACTGGATCCTCCTTCTCCTTTGGCAAGGAAGGGAGCTTCTGGTCAATGATCATCTGCATGAATCAAGGGTACATACAGAAGCTCTCCTTCCCTTTCCCCTCAATGTTCTCCACCAGGTAGGTGAAGATCATCCTGGAGAAGCTGAACGGGTGGTTCAGCACCAACGCTGCATACACGTTCTGGATCTGATCTGAGAGCTCGTCAAACCCTCCCTTCCAAGAAGCAATACACTTCAGTAGCACATGTGCGAGATACTTGAACTGGGGGCACAAGTTGCTCTTGTTGAGAACCCCTACGTTGATATCCCTAGAGTACTTAGCTCGCAAGAAATATCCTCGAACAGTAAGGGGGTGTAATCTAGTGGGAAAGTCAGCATCATCCCCGAACTGTAGCACCGTCCGAAGATCATCCTGGTGATCTCTATGGCCTCCCCAAATATCAAACTCCTGATGCGATGGGGCTCTGAGGATCTATCAACTACTGCGCCTTCCCAGAAGGCCTGCTGAATCGACCAATATGGTGTACAAAGAGTCGATATGGCATGGAAGATCCTCGATCTCCTTAGAAAAGTGATAATGCCAGAAAAGTATAAAGCATTCCTGGATGTCAGATCCAGATGAGCACAAATGTTGTGCTTAGTGCTCATAGTCCACTGACTTGCCATCTGTTACACAATGAATATAAACGTTCGCATCCGTCGATGATTAATAACTTGAATCATTTGGACTTGATATTCTTTCTGTTCTGTCGTGCGAATGAGACTGTGCGACTGAGATCTAGTCGTGCGAATGACCTCATACGTACGACTGAACATGGGACTAGGCTCATACGTATGTAAACTCATGCGTTTACATCAGTCGTGCGACTGAACTCATACGCATGGTCCAGTCGTGCGTTTTAGCCATTCGCACTACTCAGTCCTGCGACTGAAGTTTATCAACCTGTCCATTCACATGACAGACTGCTGTTCAATTCAAATTCAAGTTCTGACCAATTCTTAAGATTAGACATCGTGTTTTGGTTCATTGGAGTCGCAATCATTCTATTTAGCACCTAATAACTTTAATTTCAGTCTTTTACTTAGTTTAATTAGGTTATTTATCCAAACAAGTCTCGGTTCTTGGTTAGGGCTGAATATGTCGATTTTGGAATCAAATTGAATGAAATATGAGTGGATTGCACCGCATTATACCTGTATAATCAGTTTAAATCGTCAGTACACAAGAATTAATGGTATAAAAGGCTCAAACGAAAATTTGACAGCTAACGACGGGTCGTGCGAATTAGGGCGATTTTGGGGGTGATAAATGACTGCGACCGACTACCCCTCTATTTATACTAGGGTTCCCTTCAGTCGTGCGACTGAGCCCAGTCACACAGTTGGTTCGTGCGACTGAAGATCAATAGTGCGATTGGCACATTCGGTCACCTTTGTGCGACTAGAGGTCAGTCGTGCGACTGTGTCATTCGGTCACCTTCATTTATGCGATTAGCACATTTTAGGTGTCCAATTGTGTGATTTTGGTCATACTGATGGTCTAATCACACGTATGTCCCATACGTGTGGGTTAATCATGCATTTGGGCACATTCGTATCCTCCAATTGTACGACTGGTCCATGCTCATGGTCCAGTCGTGCGAATGAATCATACTCATGGTTTTTTGACTTTAAGACCATTTTACATTTTACACCCTTTTAACTTATGAATAAACGTTATGAGCATTTGATCATCTCAGACATGATCATTTTATCTTGAAAACCCTTTGATAACCTCAGACGTGATCCTTTTAAAACATTTTGTCACCTCAGACGTGACCCATTTTTATTTGAAAGCACGTGTGGTCACCTCAGACGTGACCATTTAGATGATAAGGTTCCCTATCAACTTCCATGACATAGTCCGACACTAAACAAACTGAAATTGACAAACTTTATACAGAAATAAAAGAGATAATACTGAAACTTAAAACTAAGATATTTTTTTGTGTTTTTGTGAGGGTTAACTCCTAAGTTGTAGTTCTAAGGAATAATATTTCTAAGAAAGAAGCTTCAATCATTAAAACCATACATGGACCAATTCAATTTGGAATTATACAGGATACTTAAATCATAGTCTGTGATGTTTCTATCAAGCTGCGATTCTTCCGTTCAGCAACCCCGTTCATCTGAGGAGTGTAGGCAGAGGTAAATTGATGCACAATTCCCTTTTCCTTGCAATAGTCCTCCATCCACCGATTCTTGAACTCGGTTCCGTTGTCTGAGCGCACCTGTCGTACCTTCAGCTTGTATAGGAATTCTAGTGTAGTTACCAATTCCTTGAAGGATTCAAATGTTTCTGATTCGGATTTTAGAAACATTACCCAAGAGAATCTTGAGTAGTCATCAGTAACTACATAGTAATACAAGTCGTCTGCGATGCTTCTTGTACTGACTGGACCAAAAAGATCCATGTGAAGGAGCTTAAGAGGAAGTTCTATAAAAAGAACTTTCTTTTCCTTATGAGACTTCCTCGCCTATTTACCCTTTTTGCACGCAACACAAAAATCTGGAAGTTGGAAGTTTTTGACATTTACTCCTCTCACAAGATCATTCTGGATCAAGTGATTCATTTTCCTCGGATTTATGTGTCCCATTCTCCTATGCCAGGAGATGAAGTCCTTCTCAGTTGATTTGGACAAGAAGCATTGAACTTCACGATCCGTTGTGGAGGCCTTTGAGAGATCCAAAACATAAAGATCATTATATCTTGAAGCTAACATTAGGACTTGAACCTCTGGTATCACGTAGTCCTTCTTCAGAACGTAGCACTTCTTGTTGTCAAAGACTACTTTGAAGCCTTTATCACATATTTGAGAAACTGAAAGTAAGTTATTTTGTAATTGTTGGACATAGTTTACCTTATCAAACTTAACTTTCTCATTTCCCACTTCCCCTTGGGTTGTGATGTACCCGCCTTTGTTTCTAGCAAATAAAACATGCCCTCCTTTGATTTGTCTGACGTTTGATAAGAGAGCTATGTTCCCTGTCATGTGCCTGGATGCTCCGCTATCTACAATCCACGTGTTACTCTCAGCATTATAGCGAACACCCTGCACATTTAATGAAAACATTAGTTCATGTTACGAACCCAAGCCTTCACTGGCTTAGGTTTCCCCAAGGCATCACACATCATAAACTCAACCCATTGACGATTCGAGGTTGAGGGGAGCTCAGATTTCTGTTTGTTCTCATTTTCAGACACTGAGGCAGATTTTTTTTCCATAGGCCAGCTTTGTGCAGGGGCTGTTTGTGATAAACAGACGACTGGCTGATGGGTTGAACTTAGGGTTCACTATCCCTTTTAGGAGGCGTCAATGAGTTCCTCTTAAAAGAGCTAGGTGTAGATACAGGAAGTTCAACTTTCCTCCTCGGTTTCTGGTAATAAGGACAATGAGACGCTATGTGACCATACTCTCCACAATTATAGCAGGATCTGCTTTCAACTTTACGGTTTATATGTTTTGGTGGAGATGTAGATGTCACACGGTCGACCTTATTATGTTTAGATTGAGACACTTCTTTGTTAGATGTATGATTGGGTTTTACAAACTTAATTGCTTTACCTGGTTTTACATCTTTTATTTCTTGTTTACCTAGACTTTGACATGACGCTCGTGATTGATTAGGTTTAATAGTCTTTTTGGGTTCTGATTTT
>BJCM01268109.1:0-15634 GCA_018326385.1 Flaveria bidentis
CTTAGATCTTTGGGCCTGACAAGCCTATTTGGTGCTAAAGCCGATGTATTGCCGACTCCTGATGACGTATGCTTGTTCATCATGGGAACCAAATACACTTAGCCAATCATATATACTTGTAATCAAGTCGAGGTTTGGTTGTAACGATATGTGTTCTATAAACTTGCTAACTCATAACCTATGACATGAATTGTTACTTGTAAATCTTTTATATATATGTATGTTCAACCCATGAGAACTCACAAACTTTCAAAGTTGACCCTTTATTTTTAACATGTTTCAGGTTTACTATTTAAAGATCTCTTCCTGCTCATGTAGGACTTGGACTTAGTTAATTGAAAGTCTTATGTTGTTGTGTATATCTTGTTTGTGTTGTAATTACTTTATTGTCTTGTAATGTTCAATAAAAATGATAATTAATATTATTGCAACTTATTTGGTTCCATGTGCTATGAACAATCGTTTCACATTCGTCCACCTCGATGATTACGCTGTCGGTCGGGGTGTGACACCGTGCACCACACCGGTTGACACCTCCTCCAAATTAAGTGCTACCACTAGAAATTTGTTACCCGACGGTACTTTGTATTGATAACTGGTCAACGTTCTTAAATATATTTAGTTTCACTCACCCATACCTCACATATGCTGTGCAACAAATTTGCTTATTCATGCATGTTCCTCGTGACTTTTATTTTCAGTACTTGAAACGAGTACTCTGGTATCTAAAAGGGACCACAAGTCACGGACTTCATATTTCACCCTCCCGATCACATAAGCTCATCGCCTATTCTAACGCTGATTGGGGCGGGTGTCCAGACTCACGTCGATCAATTTCAGGTTACTATGTGTTCCTCGGGGACAATATGATCTCATGGTCATCTAGCTACTATATCTAGATCATCCACAAAAGTTGAATATAGAGGCATTGCAAATGCGGTTGCTGAAACCACTTGGCTACGAAACCTGCTTCTAGAGCTCTCAGTTCCAACTCGACAGGCTACACTCGTATACTGTGATAACATCTCGGTTGTGTATTTATCTGAGAACCCAGTCCACCACCAAAGTACTAAACATGTGGAGATTAACATTCATTTTGTGCGTGAAAAAGTCCGACTTGGTGCAGTTTGAGTCTTGCATATACCTGCTGATTTTCAGTTCGCAGATATCTTCACCAAAGGTCTTCCTCGGCAATTTTTCACCCGTTTTCGATCCAGCCTGTTCATTCGCACACCTCCTGCTCAAACTGAGGGGGTGTATAAACGAGAATATATTGTGTATTTGTATTAACAAGAATATATTGTGTATTTATTTTTTTATTTGATTGATGATTATTAGGGATATCATTGTTGTATTATTGTATAGTTTTCTTTTCTAGATTATGGAAGTAATTAAACCCATTGTATATATAATTCTGGGAATGTGAAATGAGAAGGGCATCGAATGTTTATGTAATTTACCAGTCTCTTACGGTTTATTTGTCCAAGTCCTCCCCTTCTATATATGTTACTGCTTGGTTTCAAAAATAGTGATGGTATGCACTAATTTGGTTAATTTGGTCCGAGTTGAAGCATACTCCAAAGGTGCTACTATAAGTATATATTTCAAATGGAGTCGGCGAAATGCTAATGAAGGTAGGCATGGTGGAAGTTTCAAGTGGGATATTGGTGTATATGTCATCTGCATCGAGTTATCATCATGCTCATAATAAATCTTGCTGTTTGGTACGTAAAATTGTCATTTTTGTGGTTTATAATAGTTATGATCATATTAATTGTTTTTTCCAGCTTCCCACTGGTCTTTTTACCAATAAAATATATATCTCCATTAGAAAAAAATATTAGGTCAAGTCAATTGCAAGTTGTGCAATGATTTAATCTGGTAGGTACTAATACCATTATTCTTATTGATTTCATGTTTATAAGATATATACAACAAGTCAACCTAGTTTTAAACCCATAAAAATTTAGTTTAGAATATATATGTAGATATGATCATATGTAAAAGAAATCTTGTTTTAATTTCTTAGGTTATAAAATTGCTATATAAATACTTTATGTAAATTTATTTTACTTGATTATTTATCTATCAATAATAAGTAATTAACAATTTACAATTCAATATCATAGAAGCTTTGTTTGATGAAATTATTCAATCATTTAAGTTTTATGGCTGTACCGCCTGTACGTGTTTTCCAATTCAAAACTCTAAACACATTATTTATTATATTCTTTGATAAAGATTAGCAGCCAGCAATATTTATAAAGGATGAGTAGTTTGACATTCTTTCATTCAAATATATTAATTTGGTTGCTTTCTTTGAACGTTGAAACAAATGAAGGGGCAGATGTAGATACAACATGTGATGCCATTAAAATAACAAATGACATGATCATACGGATGGTATCGGTGGTGGAAAAAATATACAACTCATACTTTCATATCTATTATATGACTATAGAAGGAATTCCATTAAATCATAAGTTATGTATTGAATATAGAGACCAAGACTACAAATCAGAATAATCATATGTCTTAGAATTATAAATGTTGGGGTCACTACAAACAGTACAGTATTTAATTGAATATTAGCACACCATACATTTACAAATTCAAAACTATTGATTAAATAACAGCACACTTTCCCCACATGTATATTTATATATGTGTAATTACGTATGTAAGTGTACATACGTGTGCATTCATGACCTGTCTCTTTTTCTCTTTTCTTTGAACTCCAATTATTGACTATCTACTTTTATATCTCAAAGACGCAAACAATATTATATCTATTAATAAATATCAAAATAAATATAACACTTTGTTTGATGTTAAGGGGATCACCAACTAATGGTTTAGTTTCAAATATAGTAAATGGAAAATAAGAAAGCAAAGAAAACACTAAATAATATATATAATACCATGGACGTTTTGTGTAGAACCGGACCACACTTATATAAGAGTTCTAAGTTATAAGATCGAAAGAAACGTCCATAAATATGAAAGGTAGAGAAAGTGAGAAAAAGTTGAACAATAAAAGATCATTAGCAATTTTGATGTAAGATTTCTTTCATTGTTCCAATGTTCAACCTTAACTGCTTTTACATTCGTTAAACAGTCTAACTATAGTCTTCAGGTTTAGCGATAAAGGTTTATAATTTATAACAAAATTAAAATATGGGTTTATTTCTTATATTTTAAGCTGCTAACCCTAGATTTAAATAATGAATATATACTAATTTAGAAATTAGTTAAAAAAATTATATGTCAATTTTTTCTTAGAATCTATCAATGAATAGGTTGATACTTGTATTTCCATTAAATCTAACATTGAATGCCACTTTTATATCAATTGGACTATTGGAGTGAGTATAACAAGATATCAAATGAGCGTACATATGCAGAAAGTCTACTAGTATCATAATATGTAGTAAATGCGTTCCTTCTCCATGGATGAATATGGGTATATATTTATGAAAAGATTTAGTGAGTAAATAAGCTTGCTATTTAAAAACAAAACCTAATTAATGAGCATCTTTTAGCATTCTAATTCCAAAAACAAGTGGGTAATATGAAAATAGGTCAAGTTGGTTTCAATGACCTCTAGCGGTGGTAGTAATATCGTTTATTTTTAAATAATATCATGGTTAATAAAATATATAATTAGTCAACTCACTTAAACTATATAATGTCTAATGTTCTTTTAGTTAAAAATTTATATATGAAATTATAAACACAACTGAACTTCTTTTTATTTGTTGGAGTAAGATAGGTAGTGATATCAATGAAAAGTATTAGTTTAACCAAATTCTATATTTAATTAAGTTTATAAGCTATATTGGATTTTTAATTAAAACCCAACTAACCACCATTATAGATATAATAAGATAAAACGTCAGTATCTTAATTTTATCATATAGCTAACTACTCGAATGCTTCACTTGAAATGTTGATATTGTAACTTTGACTCTTACTTTAGAGAAATTATATTTTTTCCCCAAACTATTTAGGATTTTGTTACATTATTGGCACTTATAACGGATGGCCATCTATTTTCCCTATTAATTATGTTCCATCATGTGCTTCGCATGAGAGGGTATTACTATCAATTCAACGCAGCCTCGTAACTCTTAATCATATACCATATAGCCTCTTAGTTATGTGTCATTCAAAAATTCTCACTCTAGATATTTCAACTTCTTCGTCATTTTCATCTAAACACGCCATCCTTGCTTGGTTCATTCCACCATCGGAGAACACATAACTCACCTTTTTGTCTAGCTTGCAATCACTACAATAGCGATTATGCTTTGTAAAATCAAATATCCAACTTATGTTTTTGGTTTTAAATCCCGACATGTTATACAATACGATCATTACATGTCTTTTTAATTCACTCCCCTTTAAAAACTTTATAGACTCTAGTTTTAAACTATTTATAGTCTCGTTGAGATTACATTCATTTGCTTTATTTGATTGACATTTGCTTTTTTTGTTTTACAAAATGTTACTTTAACATGTTCTCATTTAAAGTTTATAATGTAGGTGTTTTCATAATTTTCTAGGTTAAATGTATGCTTATAATTGAAAAATATAAAAACTAGGGTTTACGTATATATAAGTAAGCGTTGTCATGTGTAAAACTATGAGTTACGTCACGTTATGTATATATAATTCATTTTGTCATCATTTTCATTCCTTAGGGTTGAAACCAAAAGATATACAATGGCCTTAAAAATAAGATTAAAGTTTACTTAAATACACTTTAAACAATATAAAAATAAATGTAACAATATATGTGATTGGCTAGAGGTGGTTTTTATAGTTTTTAATTATAAACATGATTTTTTTTCATCCCTCCCTTTTATATTACACACACACACACACACACATATATATATATGTGTGTGTGTGTGTGTATGTATGCAATATATATATCAGGAAAGATTACTATACAAAGTGATATTTTCATACAAAGTGTACAAAGTAATTACGCAATAAGAACATTACGAGTGAAATTATAAAACAAGTCATCCTCACCCTTAACCATAGAAATCCTCACATCGCCCCCCGTCTCGCTGCCTGTCAGCGCCACCTTCATCATTGCCTTAATCGAACCATCTTCGGGTTATCGTTTGATCATGATTTAGTAACGGGATAATTGGATTATTTCGGTTTCAACTTTTATGCTGATTTCTGGAAAAAGCTTATAAATTTTGGGATTAGGAAGAAATGAGAATTACAAGAGTTGTGATTCCATATTCTTGAAAACCAGGGTAGCATCCAACTATGATTATCACTTGTGTTATCTCTTTAGTGGTAATATTGACTAGTTGATTAAGGTATTATATTATAAACATTCTATGGCGTGTTATTTTGATTTTTCTTTAGTTTTGCAACTAGATCACTGAAATAGTTTCTCGTTTTGATTTGATTGATACCTTTGTTGTATGTTTTTTTACTTGTATTGAAAAGCCTAAAACAATACAAAAAACACCAATAGTCGTATGAGAGTAGCTTTTGCAAAACTCTTTATGCCCTAATTGGTTTAAAGAAAACCATGGTAACATCTTGATTTAAATAATTAAGACTGTATGAGTAATTGAAACTTGTTACTTATGTACTAATTATTTATTCTAGTAAGAAATTGCTTCCTTTCTTTTATGTGATGTTGTTGTTAGTTGCAAATCGAGCCTACCCGACCTATTTGTTGTGTTTATAGTTGTTTCTTTTTAATTCCTGGTTAGTATTCTTTTATTGGTTTTAGGTTGTTTTGGAAGCCAATTTGTGAAAGATGCCAGTTTTGTATTTTACTTCAATTATAATCGAAATCGAAACATGACTAGATGATTGATAACAAAGGATGAAGCTTGGAGAGTTGACAAAACTTGAGAACACAAGGAAGATGTCAAAACGAGTAGGAGTAAATTTTGAAGATACAAGATTTTTAATTTTCTCCCTATTTTACGTACTGTGTCCAAAACCCAAATTGGCTCTTGGGTTATTGGACAATTTCTGTTTCTCGGGTTTTACGTATTTATGTTTGTTTGCATCTATATATTTTTGCGGTTAATATGTGATAGTATATGTGAATAATTAGTCAAACAAACTAGACTCTTAAAAGGAGTTTTTATTTAAGATTAGTTTAAAACTAGACTTTTAAGGGTTCAAAAACTTTAAGTATCGAATTAATAATTAAAAACGAGTTTTTGAAATAATAGATCAAATGGATATTTTATTTATTTAATACTCAATAAAAAATTGATAAAGAAGTTTATTTATTAAAATTGATTTTTTGTTTATACCGACGTAAATTTTAAACAAGTTATTAAATTAGTAAACATTCATGGATTTGTAAAACCTTAAAACCAAATAAAATAGATATTTTACAAAAATGCCATGAATTATAAATTCGCCGCAAAATGTTTTCTCATCAGAATTAAAACAATAAAAGTTGTTTTTTTTTAAATGATAAGCTGGGTGCCGGCCCTTTTAGATCAGGATGTTCAGACTGAGAGGCTAGAGCGGGCATATCTAGCAAGGTGAATCGTGACAAACCGAGAGTCTAGGAGCGGTTCACTCAAGTTCAAAGAGGAGACCTATTACTCAAACTTGTGGGAGAGTGTGCATGCCGAACATAAATTAGAGTAGGCACAATTGGGACTAAACCTACCAAAATAACAAATAAATTATCAAAATGATCCCATAAGGTCTAGGAGTTGTATAGTTGAGACAATTGGTAAGCTTGTTAGATCGATGTTAAGGATTTAACAAGACTTTTCTAATGATTAGTAGCTAAGCAAATGCTAAACCTAAGTTAACTAATTACTAACAAACATAAATATACTTTGAGTAAATATATACACAAGAGGTTTTTTCAAAGTATACACTTGATTAATCTTTTGAGTACAAATGATACAATCGACAGATAAAACAAGTGGCCTGACAAGCTTACCTTTTGACGATACAACTATGAGGTTTTTATACTATGAAATCTAAACAATTAGAATAAATTATTCTGTGTTTACAATATTTAACAGGATACACAATCAATACATTAGAGTTAGACAACTTCAGTACTATGTTGTCTTCAAAAGACAAAACATTGCAGCTGTCGGTACAAACAGTCTTGTCCAATTGTGATAGATTAGTAGAGCATCCATTTGAGTGTTGATATGCAGTCAATTAGCACTACATCACTTTCAATGCTTATCAACATTGATTCAACACTTGGCATGTGCTAATCGACAATGGATTAACACTTGGCATCATTCGATAGTTGAGAGCCATGTGTTGAATCCTAAGATTTCTTGTAGCTTCATCCTATTCACAGATCAACAAAGCCTACCTAACTACATACCTGTAATCATGTATCATGCTTAGTCCCTACACGAGTATGACAAACCATGGGTCCTAATGTTTTAATATACATTTTTGCTCTAAGGCCATAAATAACTAAAGTTGTTTTTTTACTAGAATACTAACTCAATTTGATCTTATTGTAGATGTTTCGTAAAACCAACAATGACAAGTCAATTTGGTTACTTCGTAACAAGGAAGTACTTGATAACATGAACTTTTTCTCTTGCAAAAGAGTTAATAAAATTGTCAAGGAGAATAATAAATGACATTTTGTCAAATGCCCCGTGAGTAACCACCCGTCAACATAGCGAAGATTGTTTTAGATGTATGAAATAATCTTGATAAGGATGATTGTATTATCATTGGTATCCTTACTATGACGGAATAAGAGATGTGAAATTATTAGGCAACTCAAGGTTAGGCTTCAGCATCTACGGAAACCTAATACCTATGACGGAATAAGAGATGTGATTCTTATAACAAAGATGTGGATTCCAAACACTCACGGAAGATGAAAACTCATCTCGACAATCTCATTCCCTTTGGTATTCCACTTGACAAGCATCTAGCCTTTAAGTTTATCATGGGTTATGCACTCAAGGATAGTGAAGGTTCACAAATCAAAGGAAGGGTAAAGCGAATAAACCAACAAGGCTAGATATTTTAATAAAGAGATTATCGAGCAAATTATTTCTAGAGAAAGGTAATTGATAGGAAGCACCAAAGATGAAGGGTGTTTCAAAAGCCCCTACATCAAGTATCATAGTAATGATACTTTATTCTCATTTTCTTAGTGATATCACAAACTTTTGGAAATTGTTTGCAGGAAGTAAGATACGAGGGAAAAAGATTGAAGCACCAAAGCTCGAAGATGATTACTTCACTGTAATATTTGATGATCTGAGACTATCATGAGACGATCTTTGTTTTTGTTCTCATCTTTTAGTCGAATACTATATTTGAGTATTTTTCATATGATTTACTATTACAATAATTAAATATGATTTAATTGTGTTTTAATTATATTAAAAAAATAGAAAACATTTGATACATGATGCCTTAAAAATTATTTCTAAGACATGGTTGTGAATAAGAATATATGAAATCAAGTTTCATCAAAGGACAAAGGATATAAGTCATAGTTATTTAATGAAGGTTTAGATCATTAAACTGTATAATCCAGTTTGACAAAATGAAATAACATAATACATAATAAGTCTAAATGGCTTTTTTTGCAATTTGATCACTGGAACAGTTTTCCTTCTTCATTTGATTAAACTTTTGTTCCCTATTTTGGACTTGTATTAAAAAGTCTAAATGGCAAAAGAAACACCAATAGTATGTGTAGGTGGCTGCATTTTTTTTATATTGGAAAATACACGCATCGATTTTGGTTATTATAATAGGTTTATTTTGGCTGTTATTTTTTTAGGTATCTAGGAATTTTCTACAAATGCACATGAGCCGCTAACAATTATATTTCAAGTTGGTAAAGTATGGTTGTGTTGCAGGTTCTTATGATGTTTGAACATCTAATGGTTATTCTCAAAATTTCTCTATAAAATGTATCATTTGAAGCTTTTATTTATCACTTTTTTTACCTTCACTAACATTTCTACAACATGGAAAACCAAACTAACAATTTCTTAGTTCCCAAACAACCCTTTAGAACCACTAAACCATCTTGTTGGTGGAAGAAGAAGTATTTCTCCGGATACGCTGGAAAATTCTCATGTCGTACCGCTAGAAAACCCTTTGATGGCCGAATAGGAAAACCTTAGGTGGCCAAATAGGAACACCCTTAGGTGGCCAAATAGGAACACCCTTAGGTGGCCAAATAGGAACACCCTCCGGTGCGTGACCCGAAAGGACATTTCAAACATGAATACTCATACGAAGAATACTACAACTCAGAAGAATATCATAAAGTTTTTGATTATGACATCCTGCTTTTGACCTATTCATAAGTGAAAACCATGACCATATGAAAATGAAACATGATTTTTACTGGTTAAATGATTATTGTAAATAGAAGTATATGTATGTAGGGGGGATCAAATAAGAACTCACTTTTCTTATGAGAACTTTAAAACCAATTTGAGCCACTAATTTTCAATAATAAAATGGTAAATAACAAAAACATAATAAAAAAATATAAAACAAAAAATAACATGAAAATAATAAAATAAATACACAAAAAAATAAAAAAATAAAAAAAACAAAAAAAACTCGTTTTTTTCGAAAATCGTTTTTCACATGTTTAAAACTTGATTTACATATGTGTATAAGAGGATTTACACATGTGTAAATAACAGGTGGATTTTAATATATATATATATATGTATATATATATATATGTATATATATATATGTATATATATATATGTATATATATATGTATATATATGTATATATCAATATGGTGGGCGTTAAAAAGATAAAAAAATATTGAATATTGTGGTGAAATTTTTTTGAAAAAACAATGTCATGAAAAAAACTATGAACATTTAAAAAAAGATAGAAATGATCATGTAACTTGCATGTAACAAAATATGTATCATATATTGGTTTATAATGTTTTCAAAAAAAATATGGTTTCTAGATAATCTTACCATATATAATATATATAATATATAATATATATAATATAAGAAAAACTTTAGTATACATTTATTAAAAAAAAGTTAATTACACATACGTCTTTGTCATCTAGGCAACATGTTTGTGTATTAAACGAAAAAAGCTAACATGTTTGATACTAAATTTAAATTTTAATATGAGTTTGATTATTAAGTAATTTTTTTCACTTTTGTTTAACATAAATTTAATGAAATTAACAAGTTTTGATACTATGTTTCACTATAATTTAACGGAAAAACTAATGACATTTACCTGTAATACCAAATTTTGTACAAAGTTAGAATTTAATATTCAAACTAGTTATTTTTTAAATATCCAAACCTATTAGTTTACTAAACCACGTAAACCATCTACGTAATAAACTCCTAATAATATTTTGGTAACTTTTCTCTTAATTTCAATATAAACTAAACGATGCATCGCTTATATGCTCTGGCATAAAATACGCGAAATATTTCTTTTCCCATTCATACTCTTTAAATAGATATATAATATACATTAGTTAAGATAAAATTTAAATACTTTTTAACAACAATCGGTTGGATTTCAAAGTTTAAATTAAAGTTTATAACTTGTATTAATTAAGCTTCACTTTGTGATGGGAGCGTGAAACCGTGTCAAGTAATACCAATGACACATCACCGTCGCTAACGTCAACACAGAGAAGCTCACATTAAAAAAGAAATTAATAAAACCGAATAGAAACTAGAATGAAAACATTGAACAACGTATGTGAAACGTAAAACTATTAAAAATAATAATTAAGTCGATATGGGACCCGCATATTGCAATAACGCTGTTAAATAAAAAAAACCACACCGCAAGTTATGGTGTATTAACTGTCAAATTTAGACCGAAATATTAAAGTATATGGAACCAAAGTTATAAAAGAAAATTGTAATAAATATAAAAGTATCGGGTTTAAAATAAAGAATTAAAAAGAAGAAACAAAAGACATGTAAAACATTTATCGCTCATAGTATAACAACTATAGCAACCTTAAGTTTCTAATTGCTATATAGCAAATATTTTCTACATATAAAGTCTTACACCTACAAGGCTAGTGCAAGGCTACTATTTTTTTTTGTTTTGAATGTTTGGCTACCGGCTCTTTTAAGTTTTCGCAAGTATATACAAACTTGGCTAGATAATTTCTCTTTATTTTCATGGCTTTCAAAATTCATAACTTCAATCTTTATCATTTCTCTCATCTTTTAGTTTTTCATGGGGTTTCGTGTCAAAATTCTTGGTTGTCGTTTGAGATTTGATGGTATACATATCACCAAACATATTTTTTTTGGGTGAACCCCAACCCGTAACAATAGGATCGCCCTTGTTCATAAGACAATAACTTCTAGCATTCTTAGTAGATTTTCAGACTTAAATCATAACATACAAAGAAAAAGTTAGAAGGGACTTGAGGTGTAGCTTCAAGAGCACCCTCCGAAAACAATAATCACAATACACTAAGGCATGATCAATGTCTCGAACATATATGGAGATATAAATAAGTGAAGGGGTGAAATAATGTGTTAAAGAAAAATATTATGTAGATATAGTTTGCTTAAGTAGTAGCTAGGCTTATATGTAACACACGTACGATTGTAAGGTTAAAGGGTAACTTGAATAAGCTAATGGTAAATGAGAGTAGGGCTGTTCAAATAGCTTGGCGCTCTAAACTCGCTTGAACTCGTTCGAAAAAAGCTCGGATTTTTGCTCGTTCGAATTTTAGCTCGGTTGTAAACGAACCGAGCGGCTCAATTCGGTTTGAAAACGAACCGAGCATGAGCAAAGGTGCGCTCGCTCGGTTTCGTTCAAATTGATTTTTAGTTTAGTTTTTATATATTATATATTTGTTCATCTATTTAGTTATTTACCACTTACCACTATTTTAATTAATAAGTCAAAAAATCAACTACCTTAAATGTAAAGCTTTAATTATCTAATCAGATCATCACTTCACATTTCAATCCTTTCATCATTTCATCCATCACCACTTTCTAGTCGTCCCCCGTTGACCTCCAGCACTCGGACATGTAACCCCCAGCCTCTAACACTCTAACATGCGACCCCGACCTTTGGCACTCTGACTTGCAATAGTCTAATCACGCATCCCACCTTCGACAATCCGCATTGGAAGTGCGAAATCCGACCTTGTTCGAAGCCTGACATTGTTCAGTTGTTTCTAATCACGATATCTTGAGTTTAGATTTTTTTTATAATTTGGTTATTAAAGAACATTTGCATAAGCATTGACGAATATACTATGGTTAGAACTTGAAAGTTGAAACTTTTGAATAAATTATTAGTTTTGCATAAAATTATAACCAAAACCAAACAAAACCGAGCAAAATCGAGCAAAACTAAGCGCTCGGTTAAAACCGAACCGAGTACAAGCGGAGCTGCGTTCGGTTTGGTTTGGTTCGTGAACAACCCTAAATGGGAGGGGTCATTTGGTTGGGTGGGGTATGGTGATGTATTTACAGTGTCTAGTGTTGGTACTTGAGACAATCTTGGTTCAACTTTCAGTTTCTTTAATAAAGATAGTGGAAGGCCATGATTTGTTTGACTTGTCTTGTAGATAGCAATGTGTCACGGAGTGATTTCTTCAACTACCGTGTGGCACTTAGATTCGATCTAAGTTCAGCCTTTGTGACCCAAAAGATGTATCGTATCAGGTAACGATGCGGAAGTGTTTGCAAGCTCGTAATACAAATAACTTTGTATTGCTTACAAGAGTGAGTTACAAGTATGCTTACACAAGGCTTGTATGAGTTTTGGGTGTTTTTGGGTGACTACAAATAAGGGGGTTCAACCCTATTTATACTAATATGGTTCTAGATCATTCATGATCTAGAGATTTCTAAGGACTAAATATCCTAGATTTTTACATGGTATTATCTAGAGATTTCTATGGAAAATATCTTTGACATTTCAAGCATTTTCTAGAGCTTTCTTAGCAGCTCTAGATCTTGATGATTCCAGGCCTTTCTCGGCCATTTTAGGGCTGCTCTCAAGTGCTCAAACGCAGCTACGTTGTTCCGGATTCGTGTGGGCTGTTCCGGAGACTTCCGGGCAGCTCTAAACGCATCCGTATGTGTCCGGAACCTTCCGGATTCCTAGTAACTTGAGCTGATTTTAGGCGGGTCGTGACATTCTCCGCCACCTAAATCCACGACATCCTCGTCGTGTTTCTTGCATGACCCTTGGCTTGTCCTCGTGAGTTGCAAGACGGATAGTGTTTTGCCTTGATGACTTGACTCCATCACGGCAGTGTGTACTTGATCGCCTTTGACGATGTACAAAGTGTTTAGAAATGTTGCTGGAACGGCTTTTGCTTTCCGGAAAAAGTCCATCCCGAGCACGATCTTGTAGTTGTCCAATGGTGCTATCGAGAAATCGAGCTTCCCTTGCCATGTCTCGATCTTAGTCTTGACAGCCCATGACATTCCCTCGATTGCTTTAGTGTTACCATTACCATCTTTCAGAAATCCATCTCGTGTGGATATCCTTAGGCCGAGTCTCCTAGCCTCTTCCCGTGTTATGAAGTTGTGACTTTCTCCGGTATCGACCAGTGCTTTTGCAAGTCGTCCATTTATTTTCAAGTTCACAAACCGAAGTCCCTTCGCCTCCGCGCTTGTGATGTTGCCCTTGCGCTCCGTTGGGCAGGAGTTAACCATCTTTAACGGCTTCCCTTCGTGTGCCACTAAGGCATTTAATACTTGTAGTTTCATTGCCCCGAGACGAGCCTCCTTGTCTTCGTGGGATGCATCATCATTTCTAGCCACAATGGCTTGCAAACTTTGTTTTTTACGGGCATTTCCGAGCGTTATGCGGTCCATCGCATATATAACAGAACTTTGGAGGACGCCTATTTTTGTCGTATCGGGGTGGTTTCTTTTGTTGCACCTTCCGATCATGGTTGGGCTTAACTCCCCCACCTTTCTCGTCATCACTTTCCTCAATCATGGGCCTATATGGTCGTTTTTCTTTATGATCGATCAAGCTTTCAGCTATTGCAATGGCTGAAGCTAGATCTCGAATGCTTCGTCTTTCCAATTCTATCTTGGCCCATGATTGTAATCCATCAAGAAAGAAGAAAAGGGAGTCTTTATCTGATAAATTCAGGATCTCAACGACAAGTGTTGTAAACTCTTTAACATACTCCTTGATAGTCCCGGTTTGGTTGAGCTTACGAAGTCGACTTCTGGCTTCGTGCTCAGCGTTTACCGGATAAAATTGTCTTTTGAGCTCTTGAACAAATTCAGCCCAAGTTTTGATAGTACACGTACCTCGTTCAATATCCATGATTCGGTATCTCCACCACAGCGCCGGTGTATCTTTGAGGTACATTGTAGCTGTCTTGATTTTGGTGGCGTCATCCAAGATTTGTGTCACACCCCCGCTTGTAGCAGAAACACAAGGATGTAACGGACGGGATCGTCATAACACATTGTTAGTTAATAGAGATGCATTAATGATGAAAGTCAACGTGTCATGACGTCACCCGACAGAAATGGAGACTTGTGTCGCAGTTAGTCAATTTCCATGACAAGCATAGTCATACCAACCAAATAAGTATAAATCCCACAACCGGGAGAAAGTGATCAAAATGTGAATAACAAATAAAAGTCAGCGTAATTGTCAAAGACATCCAAGCTTAAATAATGTAAGCCTAGGGTCATCGCTAAGGCACCATCCCTAGAAATCCTCAATGATTGTTACCTGAAAAGATATGCTCAAAAAGGTCAACATTGTGTTGGTGAGTTCGCAGGTTTAAATAATAAACAAACTTGATGTTGTGTAATAGTTTGGTAGGACATGAGTGCATACAGTCATAAGCAAGTAATATCACATGAGCATCACAACTAAACCTACGACGTACCAAAGAATTTGTCGGAACATATTTGATAGGATCAAATGTACCAATCTATGATGATGTATGAACACAATTCAAAGAAATACAAACAAAGTAATTAAATCAAGCAAGATATCAACAAAATTCATAGTTTTATTAATATCAAGCAAAGACAATTACAAAATAAGTAAGCAGTTCTAAATCTGTTCTAAAACTGTTGTTCTTTTTTTTTAACTGCTACAAGTCTAAGCTATATATAATGAAACACAAGGAACTAACAAATTACAGAACTAGTCCTTATACTATTACAAATAGTAAAAAAACACATAAAGACAACATGTTAATCTTTCTAGAGTTCTAACAATACTCCCCCTAAGATTTACATGGTCTTCGGTCTTCGAAATCTTCAATCTTGTCTTCTTTTTATCTAAACTTCGTCATACCAGTCATCATTATAAAATTCTCCAATGTCTTCTAAAGCTCCAGTTTGTTCTTGAATGTTTTGCTCTTCAACAGTTTCTTCTATTCTTTGTACTTTTGAAAATGACTCTGTTAAAATTATATCTACTACATCATCAAGTTTCCTTTTGCCTTTGATCACCTCAGGATTCTCTTCAATAATAATCATCTCAGAACTTATCATTTGATCTGGTGAGATAGGCTTTTGAGATTCTTTTACCTTTATTAATTCATCTTTCAATTTTTCATTTTCATCAGATAATTTCTTGAATTTCTCTTCAAGAATGTCATAATCCTTTATCATAACTTCAAAAT